>JASPKZ010008975.1:0-115000 GCA_030220185.1 Diploptera punctata | reverse complement strand
GTCTGGTACGATGCCGTAATATGTTCAATAAAAACAGCCATTTAGTGGCTCTACGACAGTGTAACGTTTACCTCAGTGCTCTAGTGCCTGCTTCGTACATTCAAGGTCTAGAATAATATTTTTTGTGTATCCTATTTGCATTTGTTTAGCCTTTATAAAGACAAAACAGTGTTTGTTATGAGTTATGTTTATTGTCCTACAACTTAGGGCTATTATGAAGCTGGAGTTGACCAATACAAAATTAATATAATATTTGGAGGTGAAAAAAAGATTAAAATAAATTGATACATTAAAATACTGTGGAAATAATATCTCGTTCACACACCACTTGCTTCTGTCACAGCACGAATTCAACGTGGAATGGAGTCCACGAGACCCTGGAAAAGTTCTTCATCCAATGCAAGTTCTTCCCATGCATCAACAACTCTATTCCACTAGTCATTGTGGTTACGGTATGGTCCTAGCCATTTGGGGGGTAGGCATACTCTTTCCTTGACACTCGCCCACAGGTTTTCCATCGGGTTTATAACATGTGACATTGGAGGGTGACCCAAGGAACGAATTATATCATGCTTCCCACGAAACCATCTCTGAATTCGAAGTGCATGGTGTACCGAATAGTTATCTTGATGGAACACAACCATTCCTTCAAGATAACGCTCCCGATCGGAAGGAACTAATAAGTTCTCCAAAATATGGAGATAGGCTGCAGTGTTGAACCACCCTTGGATACATTCCTCTAGAACTCTTGCTCCATCGAACGACATCCACCCTAAATTATATCATTATAGGCCCCAACCCCGCAAAAGGATACATATAACGAGCATCATGTCGGTAGTCATCCATGCGATATACACTGACAGGACAGTCGTTCGAACTCGAGACTGTTACTTCGTCAGATACAATTTAATTAATCCAATCGAAGTCCTCTCGAGTAGAAGCAAAGGCTAGACGATCTACGAAGTGTTCATATCCAAATTACCCTTCCTGGATTATACCATGGCTACTGAGATGTCTCCCAGTGGTTGCTGCGGAGCCCGAAAAGTTGGTTATTAAGTCAGGGGAAGTTAGAAATGTGTGACGCCAAACATCCCTAATTAAACTCGCGCCCTCTCTCCGGGAAGAAGTTCGGGCCTTCCAGGAATTACACAGTTTCTGATTTAGCCACCTAGGTAAACCGACTAGCCAACCATCTTACTGTAGACGCTATAACTTCAAACTCTCGTCTCGCTGCGGCAGCGGTAAGGCCGCGGCCGTGCGAATGAGTCCTATGAACTGCAAGCGTAGATCTTGACTTTCGTCTATTCTCAGGGACTATGACGAAAGTAAACAGTGCAGGGCAAGAGGTCTAAATTATGTTTGTTTATGAACAATCTTAAATATGTCATCGCATTATTACCGCGAATGCAAGTGTAAAACTATTAACGAAAACATGATATGGAACATTATTCTGCAAACTTTATTATGTAATTATGTTATAATCGTCGAAGTTGAAAGGAAATGGTAATATGAGTATGGGGCACATTTACTTAACATGATCATAAAGACAACCACAGCGATCTTGAGCTTTCACAGAATGAGAAAACATAAACACTTCATGTTTCATAAAGAATATACAGAGACTAAAGAGGATATGCCATGCTAAAATATTGTACGACATTCATATCTTTGGATGGAATTACAACATCGAATATCACTGTTAAAGAAGGTGACTAAATATAAAATATATAATTAAAAAAAATAGAATTTAGTAGGCCTACTTGTTTCACTACTATATACACATTTTTATGACAACCTAAAATTAGGTTTAGAGAACATAGATAGTCCACTCTATGACTAAAGGTATCATAATATTCTACATTTCCTTGGTAAAAGTTTCTTCTTCTTCTTTTGAGGGAGAGTTTCTATTTCAATCTGTAAAGAGATTTCAGGGAGAACTTCATTGTTCAAACAGTCCCCTAACACCGTATTCGTATCGTTTAGTGTGAGCGTATCACCTGAATAATTTGAATAACGTGCATTTATTAAATGTCCCGGATGCATTATATTTTATTATTTAATAATGTTACATAAACATATTTTTGTGGTATAAAAATTATTCAAATAGAAAAGGAAACTACCATGTCGTTTTCCAGCTAATTTAAATATTTTGTAAAAGATGACACACGAAATACATTTTGAAAACATAATTTTTCAAATAACCATTTTTTTACATTAAAATACATTACACCTATAATTTATTTAATAAAATATATTTAGGGATTGTCCTTGTCATACAACGTGGGCAGTATAATGCAGGATTTTGTTACATCTTCTCCTTATTCTTCCCAGCAACACATGCCTCATGAACTCCACTTTCAAGGAACAAGTTGCCAACATGCCTCGTATCGGTCCATGATCACCTCTGAATACCAAGTTCAAACCAGCCATGGCCGTTGATTTTTTCAGGGCGTAAAAATCCCAAGTATGCCTTCCTTCGAACCGTGGATACCGAGTCGTAGATTTGCGGCACGTAAATGAACCTCAATCCTGAAATAAGTGGACTCTGAGTAAAATTATCCGTCTTGGTTCATTCAGCTTTGAATTACGACGCTAATGACCTGAGATGTTAAAGTGTGTAAATGAATAAAATATTGCTGCTGCTGCCGCTGCCGCTGGCTGCTGCTGCCTCTGGCTGCTTCTGCCGCTGGCTGCTGCTACTGCTACGGCTATTGCTACTGCTACTGCTGCTGCTACTACTACTACTACTACTACTACTACTACTACTACTACTACTACTACTACTACTACTAATAAAAATACAATGGCCCATGCTTTGACATACCTTATAAACAATAACATTTTTTGTATAATCAAAATTATCGTCATGATGATCTTGAAGAAGATTTTCGGGCTGTAGGCCGTGGTTGTGAGGCTTGTAGTTCCCCGACGTTTCGCCAGAGACTGCGTCTGGCATCCTCAAGGGTTGTCTTGAGACTGGCAATTCTGTCCGCTGTCTGTCTTATTTATACGTGTCACCCGCGATGTGTTCGTAAGTTGTATCTGCCTTCTGATTGGTCAGCGGTAGGGACTTCCATTGCTCCAATGAGATTGCTGTTTGATGGTCTAGTCGACTGTACGTTATATCTGTCTTCTGATTGGTCAGCGGTAGGGACTTCAATTGTTCCACTGAGATTGCTGTTTGATAGTCTAGTCGACTGTGCTTGTAGAGGTTTACATTTTGCGTTTTTTAGAACCGGTATCCATACTTTGTTGACTTTTAATGATTCTTCTTTTCTGTTGAAACTGTTTTTATGTTTGAATATTTCGATGGCTTCTCGTTGTAGACGGGTAAAATAGTGTGTGCAGTTAGATAATATGTCTGTATTCTGGTATTGTACCCTGTGGCCATCAAGTAAAGAGTGTTCTGCTACTGCCGACTTATCCATTTGTTTAAGACGACTGTATCTTTCATGCTCCTTAAGTCTGGTTGCGATGGTGCGTTTAGTGTTGCCTATACACACTTTTCCACAACTGCATGGAATCCTGTATATGCCTGCTGTCTGATGAGGATGGAGTTGATCCTTTATAGGTCTGAGAAGGTTCTTGATTTTCTTGGTAGGCCTATATACTGTCTTTATGTCTTCTTTCTTTAGTATTTTTCCAATGCGGGTCCGTTAACATTCTTGATGAACGGTAAAAATGCCCAGGTTGAAGTTTTTCCTCTGTTTCTTTCCTTGCTGCTGTTGCTGTTGTATCGTCTGGGAGATTGAATCGGTTGATTTCTTTCCTGGTGTATCCATTGGCTGTGAATACCGTCTGGAGGTGTTGAAGTTCCGTTTTTAATAAATCCGGATGACAAAGTTTTTTGGCTCGATCTGTCAATGATTTGATGATTCCAAATTTTTGCTTAGGGTGATGATTCGAGGTTTTATGAAGATACCTGTCCGTGTGGGTAGGTTTTCTGTAGATAGTGTGGTAAATGTTGCTGTCTTCTTCCCTTTTGATCAGGATGTCTAGGAATGCTATGCTGTTGTCTGTTTCTTTTTCTATGGTGAATTGTATACTGGAGTTTATGTTGTTGATATGTGTCAGAAATTCGTCTAATGTCTCTTCCCCGTGGTTCCAGATTACAAAGGTGTCGTCTACATAGCGAAGCCATATCTTGGGTTTGATAGGTGTCGTGTCTAAGCATGTTTGCTCAAAGTTTTCCATGGCGAAACGTCGGGGAACTACAAGCCTCACGACCACGGCCTACAGCCCGAAAATCTTCTTCAAGATCATCATAGCAACTCCGACCGTGAAAGTCTACGTGAATACAAAATTATCGTTGTTAATTTTATTAGTGGATTATACATGGCCTATTTCTGTTACGAGTTTTACTGCTATGGCAGTGATTGGGTACCTATTGTCAGGGATTGACATCCTACGTCTGGAAGCATTATCATTAGGAGTATCCAGAATTCTGTACCTTGCCATAGAAATGTAGGACTCGAGATCGAATCTTTTAACGATGCCTCGAAAGAAGCTGAAACCTCTAATTTTCTTCATCCGAAAATTTAAATTGACGTTGGCATGATTCGAACCCTGTGAGACAGACGTGCTATCTTGAAATTAATAAGATCAATACACATAGTCGGTTGTTGTATAAAAGTGAATGTCTGCAAAACGAACTCGTGAACAAATTCATAGGTGAGAGTAGTTATGAGAGTAACTGGGAATAGTTTGTTCTTACTGTAACAAAAACCAGATTTTTATTAAAATATAAACTGTAGTAATAGAGGCTTTCCAAATTTTGTACATAAAACGAAGTTAAAGTCTTAAACAGGTTTTCATTTCTGCCGCTAATTAACTTCGATCTAGTTTCCGAATTTTACTGTGTATAAGTGAACTACACAACACGGTTTCCACTGCTTGCAGAATGTCATTATGTAAGCAGTTTCAGGAGGGGGACCGTTGGTCTACAAATTAGTATGACTGAGTTATAAGGAATATAGCAAATAGTGTCTGATATATATAAGAATTTCGGGTAATGTAGACCTTTCGGTATGAGTGGACCCTGTTAATATATTATTTAATTGGTGCTGCCCTCGAACAGAACATATTTTAACTTCTTCCCCTCATCAACTTAGACGTATTCAAGGCCAGATTCTTTTATTCTTTGTGTAATGAAGGATTTATTTGTGATATTTACAAAACGACAGTTTAAAAAGTTTTTCAGGCTAAGAATTAACTCTTAATTCCTGCTACTGAATATTATAAATATTGAAAAATCTCCTAAATATATTAGATTATGTAGATGCTGTTTTAATATACTGATGGGGGTTTGTTTGATATTATGTGACACGGCAGATATATAAAATAATTTAACATAGCAAAGGAATTAGGTTAATGTGGACCCACCACGAAACGGTTAAACTTCACACGAAAACGTATATTTTATCAATGAGGATACTATCTGTGAAAACCATGCACTTCATAATATCCTTGTAATTTTACTAAACCGTCGCTGTATGCAGATGAATGACATGTGAATGTTATAATCAACAATATTTAAAAAAAAAAAATTAAATAAACATCAACGTTTAGTAGTTACGATCTGCTGTAAATACTTTCAGATTAATTTGTGCCTGTCTGTATAAATTAATAGAGTAAATAAATTTAAAAATAGTCTAAAAGGTAGGATGGACTCTGGGGTCCACTTTTCCCGAATATGGATGTGAAAGTGGACCTTCCTTGTAATATAAAAACGTTTATAAATTATGAAGATGTTGCATATTTGAATAAAATAACAAAGCTATTTCCTAGTCATAACACTAATGATAATCACTGTAATTATACAAAATTCAAATCCCTTAATTAAAATAACAAACAAATAACATATTCAAAATAGGGATCCACATTACCTGAAGTTTCTAATGTATATATATATATATATATATATATATATATATATATATATAAAGTTTAAGACAAGGTTGCAGTTTATCTCCAACTCTATTCAAAATTTATCTCGAAAGAATACTAAGAGACTGGAGGAAAAAATGTCAAAAAATGGGCATACCAATGGAAAATACACATGTATATTCACTAAATTTTGCAGATGACCAGGTATTAATAGCACAAGACCACGATGACATAGAAAATGTGACTAAAAAACTAAAAGAAGAATATGAAAAATGGGGACTTTATATAAACATTGAAAAAACTAAATATCTGTGTATAGGAGAAGAAATGGAAAATATAAATTTCAACAATGGAGAAGAACTAAAACCTAGTATTGAATGCACTTATTCAGGAACAAAATTAGACCATTGAGGCGATAACACAGTGGAAATTAAAAATAGAATCGCACAAACAAAACAAGCAATAGATGTTTTGAACTCTGTTTGGTGGAGCAACAATATTACAAAAAATAGAAAATTACAAATATATCAAACCATAATTCAGAGCATTTTAACATATGGTGCTGAAGTCTGGCAAATTCCTGCCAGGGAAATGAAAATAATTTTAAGTACAGGAATGGATGTTTTAAGAAGATCAGCTGGAAAATCTAGATAGGATATAATACGAAATAAAGAAAAAGGGAATTTATGGGTGTACAAGAGGAGCCGGATATCATAGACATTATAGAAAAGAAAACATTACAGTGGTATGGCCATGTCAATAGATTGCTAGAGCAAAGATTGCCTAAAATTGTTATGGAATGGATCCCAATAGAAAGAAGGAAGAGGGGGAAGACCG
Organism: Diploptera punctata; assembly: GCA_030220185.1. Taxonomy (NCBI): domain Eukaryota; kingdom Metazoa; phylum Arthropoda; class Insecta; order Blattodea; family Blaberidae; genus Diploptera; species Diploptera punctata. The sequence goes on along the minus strand of JASPKZ010008975.1, from coordinate 108,277 downwards.
AAGAAAACTTGGATAGAAGGGGTACAAGCAGCTATGAATATCAGAGGATTGGAGGAAGATCAATGAATAGACAGAGAGGAATGGCGTTTGGTTTCCGGAAGACGGCGGCAGCTGCCATGATACCGGATGATCATAGTATATGTGTGTGTGTGCGTGCGTGTGTGTGTATCCTTTATTTATAAAGTTTATATATATATATATATATTTATTTATTTATTTATTTATTACTTATATTTTTATCCCCCACTATTCCATTGAGGCAAGCAATTGCAAATTTTCCTTTATTATTTCTATTTCTTATTTCCTCTTCATAACTCCCATTTTTACTTATTTGCATTCCTAGATATGTGATCTCACTACAACATTTTATTGTTTCTCCAGTCTCCAAAATTAAATTTTGTTCTGGTTCACCAATTGATAAATATTTTGTTTTTTTTCATGTTCAAAATTAATCCCCACTTTTCATATTCTTCTATTAATTTTCTCGTCATATAGTCTAAATATTCATAATCTTGTGCAACTAACAATTGATCATCAGCAAAATGTAAGTTGTTTGAAGTTTTGTTGTTTGAAATAGGAATTCCCATGCTTGAACATTTTTCTCCTCCAATTCTTTAATATTTCATGTACATATATTTTAAACAGAATCGGTGATAGACAACAACCTTGACGAATACATTTATTTACGAGTACTACCAATTTTAATTTTAGATATGCAATTGTCATATAAATTTTGCATAGCTTTAATTATTATAGTCTTAATACCCATACGTCTTAAAGCAATCCATAGTTTCTCTATAGGGACACTGTCGTATGCTTTCTCAAGATCTACAAATAGTAGGTGTAAATGTTGTCCATATTGCATTTTCTTTTCTATTACCTGAGTAATGCAAAATAAATTGACGGTTGTGGAACGACCCGCTCTAATTCCGTATGACTACAGTTTTTTTTTTTTCCAAATAATATTTTAGCATACGTCCATAGAGTCTACTCATAGTACTTGATACTGTTATACCTCTATAATTTTCATATTGTTCTTTTTTTCCTTTTTTGTGGATTGTCTGAAATGTATCATAGTTTCCATTCTTCAGGAACTTTTTCACCATTCATAAATTTTGTAAATCATTTTATCAGTCGTCAAATAAATAGTCAGATCCATGTTTTAATAATTCCGCTGGTATTCCTCCTGGACCACTAGCTCTTATTTTTTAATGATTGAATATTCATTTTAATATCCTCTATGTCCAATTGAATTCGTTCATCTTCATTTATTTCTGGAATATTTTGAATGTTATCTAATTTAAATACCCAGTTTTCTGATAGTAATGTATTAAAATAATTTTCGCATTCAGTCATAGGTAATGTTTGTACATTTGTTTGTCCACTTCTTTTATTTCTCTCTTTTTTTTTAATTCTCCAAGATTCAGTACTTCGTCTTCCTCCAAAACATGTTTGAATTTTTAAACAATTTTGTTCCCAGCTCTGATTTTTAGCTTCTGTAATTTTCTTTCTAACTCTTGCTTGAGCTTCTTTTTGTCTTTCAGATCTTTGGTATTCAACCACATTAAATATTTTCTTTTTTGTTTGCTACTTCTTTTGCTAAGTCATCATTCCAAAAATATTTGAATTTATTTATTTCTCTATTTGCGTCTCCTAAAAGAAGCTTTAGTTGTATTCTTCCTGAGCATTTGTCAAACGTAGAGATCAGTAACTGATCATCTAACCTTTTCTTATACAGATATGATGTGCTCTCATTCTCCAAACTATCCAAGTTTTATAGAGTTGTTGACAAGTCATGAAAACTGTCCTCTTCACTTTTAATTTTATTTAATCTGTCATTTTTACTTTGGAATGGAAATATTATTTTTGCATTCAATAAATAATGATCACTTCCGCATGACAATCTTCTGTATGCCCTTATATCCAGGGTCCATAAAACTGAAAGTTTCTTAATTATTACAAAATCTATTATCGATTGTAGATTAAGGGTCGGTTTCACCAACAGAGGTAACTGTATTACGCTATGTGTTATATACTGGGGAAACTGGCGTAATACAGTTACCTCTGTTGGTGAAACTGACCCTAAGAGTATCTTGGTGCGAAGTACACTTATGAATATCTCTATGTTGGTAAAATTCATTTATGATTTTAAGTGAATATTGTTCACAAAATCCTATCAATCTTCTACCACTGTAATTTTTCCCCAATTCTCCATATGGTCCGACTACATTATTATCTATCACTTTGCCGATTCTGCTCTTAAAATCGCCAGCTAATATAATTTTTCTTGAGGTCCCTATCTCATCCATAATAGAATTTAATGTTCTATAAAATGTATCTTTTATTAAATAATTTTCGTCCTCACTAATTCCATATATTCCTAATATAGAACATCTTATACCAAAAAGAGATATATTAATTTTAATTATGTTTTCATTTAATGCTTCCCAGTTTGTGATATATCTCTTATATTTCTTCTTGATAAGTACTGAAACCCCTCTTTTTAGCCCTTTCATTTTTTTAACACCACTGTAAATGTGAACATATGATCCTAAAGTTTATATTCCTTCTCCTTTCTTCTTTGTTTCTGTCAGTATGATTATGTCCTGCTTCAAATCCTCCATATATTTAAGGATCTCCTCCATTTATTCCTTGCGCCTTGTACGTTCCATGTTCCAATTAGTAGAGTTCGTTACCGTAGCTTGATTCGTCTTCCTTTTAATCTGACCGGCTTATCTCTATTAGGGTTTTTAGCATTGCATTTTTTTTCTGATGGGAGGGAGCTGACCTACTTCATCACCCTCCAACCTGGAGGACCAGGGATTTTTTTTTTCAGGTGTCCATCCTTAGATCAATTGCTTTCATTGCAGCTATGAGCCTGATCTGTCCTTTAGGAAGAATTTAACAGAAAAGATAAGATGAAATGATCCCTTCGGCCTCGAATACTCTAATACCATTGGGGTCGGAAAACAATATGTGTTCAGTCCAGAGAGACTGGATAGGAAAGATAAAAAAGATATATGATATGGAAGTGGAAGTAATACCATATCGGTCATGTGACCAGTGCGATTGGTGAGTAGCACAGCCCGTCCGTTCACCACATAAGTTATATCGTACGTATAAGTTATATGGTTACTAACAGCTGCACCACGAGAAGGTGGGAATGGGCACTAGGAAGATGTGTAGGTCGGTTCCTCTAAGTCTTAGAATTAAAGCAATTAGAGGCTCTCCTCCCTCTTAGCATCTTCCCTTTTATAAAAATAAAATTAATATATATATATATATATAAATGATGCTGCACAGAGTCAGAAAGAAAAGTACTATTCAGTATTAGTGGAACAAATAGAGAAAATACGAAGTAATGAAGAATTAATACTAATGGGAGATTTAAATGGGAAAGTGGGTAGAAGAAACAATGATGAAGCAGTAGGAAAATATGGGGAACAAGAAGTCAACGATAATGGAAATAGAATCATAGAGATGTGCAAACAACATAAATTAAAGATAGTAAACACATTTTTCGACCATAAGGATATTCATAAATTTACTTGGGAACGACCTAGTCTCAATCAGAAATCAATAATAGACTACATAATTGTAAAGCAAAATACTTCCTTATTTATTAAGGACTCAAGGGTTAAAAGAGGAGCAAATTGTGGTTCTGACCACTATCTACTCACAGCACAGATCATCCCCAAATTCCCTACAGGGAAAAAAGTGCATGATGAAGCAAGGGAATCAACAATGCAACCGAAGCAGGAAGAAAAATTTAAACTGTGTTTATTTAATCAGGATAGTATCAAAAACTTATATAAAGAAAGACTGAGGATTAAAATTGAGAATTTGGATTACAAGGAAGACATAGAAGAAGAATATAATCAATTAAAGGAAATAATACATTCGGCAGCAAAAGAAGCATTAGGCACAATAAATAAAAAACAAAATACCCAAGATTGGTGGAATGATGATAGTGAAGAATTAACCAAAAAGAAGAAAAAATGCTACTTAGTATGGTTGGCAAATAAAACAACAGAAAATTGGATAGAATACAAGAGAACAAACGCCAAAGTTAAAAGGAAAGTGATAGAAGAAAAAAACAAATTATGGAAAAGCAAATGCCAAGAAATAGAAAGTTATATAGGAGGATCACATTCATCAGAAGTATGGAGATTTCTAAAAACACTGAAAACCAACCAAGGACCCAGCAAGATAAATTTGTTAGCAAAATCAGACGCAGAAAAACATTACAAAGCTTTACTGTCAGAAACTAGAAATGAGTTTATGGAAACAACAGAAAATCCATCCATAGAAATGAACGCCCTGGAATTTGATACAATAGATATAGAATTAGAAATTCAAACCCTAAAGAATAAAAAGGCACCAGGGCCGGGAAACATACCAAATGAGTTAATTAAATATGGCCCAAAAAATTTAATAGGTAGATTGAGGGACTTGTATAATAAGTGCATTGCAATACAGAAGATTCCTGATGAATGGAAAATAAGCTACATAGTACCAATATACAAGAAGGGCGATAGAAGAGACGCAAAAAACTACAGAGGACTAAGTATAAATAACACATTATATAGAATATTTACGAAGTTATTAAAAACAAAGTTACAAAAAGATGTTAAAGACAAATTAGGAGAAGATCAAAATGGATTCAGACCAGGAAGGTCATGTGTTGACAATATTTTTGCAATACAACAGTTAATTGAAAAACGGACTGCAGTTGGAGAAGAAACCCATTTGACAATGATAGATTTAGAGAAAGCTTATGACTCAATTCCGAGGAACAAATTATGGGAAGTATTGGAGAAATACAATATTGACAGAAACCTAATAGAAATTATTAAACAAACCTATAAAGATAACTCCGCTTATGTTAAAATGGGAAATATAATGTCTAATCCTATAAACACCTCAAAGGGATTGAAACAAGGGTGCAGTCTATCACCAATTTTATTTAATATTTATGTAGAATTTATATTAACGAAATGGAAACAAAGCTGCAAAGGTATGGGGATCCCAATAGGCAATAGATTTTGCTGACATTACAATTTGCCGATGATCAACTGGTTTTAGCGCAAGACAATTTTGATATGGAATTCATGATAAAAAGGTTGAAAAGCACATATGAATCATGGGGTCTCACAGTAAATTTACAAAAAAACAGAATATCTGGCAATAAATAGCAATGAAAGAGAAAACTTAGTATTGGAAGATGGAATCCAAATAAAGCAAGTGAAACAAACTAAATATTTGGGAATGATTATGGATAACATTGAAGGTATAGGCAAAGAGAACATAAAACATAGAATTGAATTGAGTAGCAAAATAATATCATCATTAAATTCCATATGGTGGGATAAGCATATTTGGGAAGACACAAAAAAATATATTGGTAAAACATTGGTGGAATCTGTTGCAATGTACGGAAGTGAGGTATGGACAATCAATAAGTACTACAAGAATAGACTAATAGCTCTAGAAATGGATTATTTACGAAGAAGTGCCAGAAAGTCTAAATTAGAACGTGTCACAAATAAGGAAATTAGAAACAAAATGGAAGCAGAAGAAAGCATAATTGAAAGAATTGAGGAAAAGGAATTAAAGTGGTTAGGACATGTTTTAAGAATGGAAGATGGGCGATGGCCGAAGCAACTATATGAATGGCATCCTAACAGAAAGAAGAAAGAGGAAGACCAAGGTTAACATGGAAGGAAAACATGAAGACAGTAATGCAAGCTAGAGGGCTAAGCATCGAAGATGCCCAAGACCGTAGGCTTTGGAGGTTTGGCACGGGAAGACGGCAGCAGCTGTAAAACCCGAAGATATATATATCATATAATTGTTAAAGGCATAATTACTTACGGAGCCAGAGCCATTAACAACAAATACAACGGAAATGGATTTTATACGAAGGGCAGCAAGAATTTCAAGAAGAGAAAAAAATAGGAACTCAGTTATAAGGGCGAAAATGAAGATTGAATACAGTATTTTAGATTGTATTAAAACTCAGCAATTAAGATGGTACGGACATGTCCAGCGAATGGAAGAGAATCGCTACCAAAATCTGTTTTGGAATAGAAACCTAAGGGAAATCGAGGCAAAGGAAGACCTAAAACCTTCTGAAGTCAGGGAATATATTTATACATGAAGGAGAAACATCTAGAACCAGGAGATTGGATGGACCGACAAAATTGACTATTGGGAATCGGACGAGGTCAAAGCCAATTATCTATATACGATAGAAAAAAATAAAGATATATAAACCACCAGGTTCACATGGGATCTCAGCAGTACGGATAAAATCAGGGGAAAAAATTTACGTAAAAGATATGTCGGCTGATTAATATAGTTTGGGAAAAAGAGAATCTTCCAATTGAACTTAGTCCCTCTATTGACGATGCAATAGATGATCATAACGTGGATTTAGAAGAAATAGGTCTACAATAGATAATGTTTTTAGTACAGTGGAGGAAATTGGTATAAAGGCACTTGTTAGAAGTGTGAACACAAGTTTATTTACTCTTTCTTTGGCATTTTTCTATATTAACTTAGGAGGTGATTGAGTATAAAACACACACAAATAATGTCAAAATTAATTATCCATTTCCGTCCAAAAAAGTACATGAAAACTGAAACCACTCTCACATATGGGTGGAAATTAGTATATTTCACAGATTAAACCAAAAAGATTGAACACAAGTTTACAACAAAGTTCTAAAATTTGGTTGAACCTCCATTGTTGTTTGATTACTTGGAAGATTCTCTTTGGCATTGCCTTGATGAGGGTGTTTATTTCTTCCACTGAGATTGAAGCCCACTCTTCCCGAATAATATTTTGCTGCTCAGTCACTGTCCCAAACTGCCGTCCATTGCGATACACACGCCTTGTCAGGATACCCCATAAGTTCTCAATCGGATTTAAATCAGGACTTCTGACTGGCCACGTCAAAAGTGGTATTTATTTCTTCCTGAACCACTCCTTTGATTTGGCAGACACGTGAATGGAAGCATTATCTTGCTGAAAAATTAGATCTTCGCCAAATTCCTCATACATTCGTATCATTAGGACTCCAGAAGCTCCTCAGTGTAGGACTCGGAATTCATCTTGGTGCGTTTCCATGCCAGTTTTGATCTTCCTTTAAAGCAGAATGCTGCCCAATCATAACGCCTCCACCACCGAAATTTCTTCTCATTATAACTTGCTCTTCAGTACGGAGGTCGTGCCAGTAATACTGAAAGCCATCAGGCCCGTCTAGATTAAACTTCTTCTCATAATTGAATATTACTTTATTCCATTCTGAGGACTAGGACATGTGTTCTTCAGCAAAAGTCATTCTAACTTTCTTATGTGCATTGCTCAGATGTATTTTTTTTTTAATTTTAGGTTCTTGTCTCCTGACAGATTTGTCTTACTCGTCTGGCTGTAACTGGCAACTTCAAATCAGCCTGGATTTGAGAAGAAAACATACTCTTACCTTTTGCTTTACGTAAAATCAGACGTTTAGTACGCTCAGACAATTTTCTTGTCCGTCCATATTTCCCGTTTTTTCCATATTTTGAGCCCAGTTTGACAAAATTATCAATGACACATCTTGAAGCTCCAATTTCGTAGCTATTTGTCGATTGGAAAGGCCCATCTCCTTGAAGGCAATAACTCTTCATTTCTCTTCATTTGATAGAGGCTTTCCACGCGGCAGTGTACGTACTACTGACTTGTAACTGATGAACGATGCTCATATACACGTTGTCTCCATGTAACTGCAGTGTTTTATTTACATTTATGTCTCTGTAAGAGCCAGAGGTTGACCTGCCTTTATATCGATTTCCACCCGTAGGACAGCGTTTTCTTAGTTTTTACGTATATAATAATACAAAATGTGGAGACCTGTATGAAATTATATCCAAGATAATTATATGTAATCTATGACACACGTACGGTGTTTGCATAAATATTTCAGGTTGTTTTACTACTAAAAGTTAGTGACTTTATACCAATTTCCTCCACTGTATAAGAGAGATTTTAGGAAATAAATGAGAATATAATGGAACTGTGTGTCAACTAATTGTAGACATGAAAAGGCATACGATTAAATTAAAAAGAAATAGTCATATAGCATCCTGCTGGAGTTCGGGATTCCTGAAAAATTAATTAGACTTATTCAAATGTGTCTAAATGGGACAAAGAGTAGGGTGAGTGTACAGGCAAACAGTTTCCAGAACTTTTGGAATTCACAATGGGTTAAAGCAAGTAGCTGCACTATATCCACATCTGTTCTATTTTGTATTAGGGCATGCCATCAAGTCTTTAAATAGGGAAGAAACCGTATAACTCAGTTACATTAATAAACTGTTAGTTTATGCTGATGATGTGGTATTATTAAGCGATAGCAAGGAAATATAAGGACCAACAGGCACACTCTGTTGAGTAACACAAAAAAATTGGAGCTGAAAATTGACATCAATAAAACTAGTAGTAGTAGGACTTTATTAGACAAAAAGGAAGATATTTACAATATTATTTACAAATATGGGTCGCACGGGCAGTAAGCCGTACGTGCTGTTGACAGTCCGTTACAATAAAGTAATAATTGGTACTAGTGTAAAGAAAAATAAACAACAAAAACAGCAATAACATTACAATTACATAAAGAAAACACAATAATAATATTACAATTAAATAATAACACAATAGCATTATACACTAAAAACATTAACATTACAATTACATAAAGAAAACACAATAATATTACAATTAAGTAATAACACAATAGCATTATACACTAAAAAAACATTAACATTACAATTACATAAAGAAAACACATTAATATTACAATTAAATAATAAGACAACAGCATTATACACTAATTGATTATATATAATTGTTAATAATTAATGGTATTGCATTTTGATAACATATATTTATTCATGAATGAGTGTTTGTCCTTATTTTTCGCGTTTTGTCCAGAAATTTACCGAGGTTTATCCAATTTTCTGGATTTACCAATAATTCGTAGCATGCCAATCTTCCCGATTTGAATTTAGAAATCTTTCCGGTAATAACTGACGTCTCCAATATTCTAAATCATTACATTTCCTAATATATGTATCTCATCTTCAAAGTTCCCGCACATTGGACATATTCGCATATAGTGATCGTCGCTAATTTTTAGAAATTTCCATGCCCCTAGCCTAAACCAAGCAAGCCCTGATCTCTCCTTAAATCCTAGGTTGAGTATATATGATTCTTTTCCCCAGACGTGTTTTAGGTCTCTTTGTAAACACAGTGAGCGTTTTTCTGTACATTCGGCGAAAATATCTTGTTGGTTTATATCTAAGTACCTCCTCCTTATTTTTCTCCACACGTTCTTGCGATTTTCAGTCCCTTTTTCCCATATCCAGCCCATCCCAATCTTTTGGAGTTCTCTCCTAACATCGTCTGCCCAAAACTTAACATCTATGTTTTTATTATTGATTTCGTACGTCTCAATGATGGATAAATCATATTTGAAGAGAAAAATTATACGCTCAGACCGGGACTTGAACCCGGGACCCTTGGAGAACCAAGGGTCCCGGGTTCAAGTCCCGGTCTGAGCGTATAATTTTTCTCTTCAAATATGATTTATCCATCATTGAGATGTACGAAATCAATAATAAAAACTTGGAAAAAGCCGTACTGGCTGTAATGTATAATTCCCAAATATGTCTTCTTAATAAAGGAGCCGCCATTTGCAAGATAGAAGCATGGCTTCACAGCATTTGGTGGATGGGAATTACAATGTATATAGAGAAAGATTTGCGTTTAGATCGGTACTTGCTCAGGTAGCTCAGTTGGTAGAGCACTTGGTCTAGAGAACCAAGGGTCCCTGGTTCAAGTCCCGGTATGAGCGTATAATTTTTCTCTTCAAATATGAAGCAAGATTTAGATCCCCCAGCCGTAATGATTTGAATTTTATAAATGTAAACTATAATTGAGATAATATAAATTCTTATGAATGCATATCAATGTATGATATTTAAGGGAATCTAATATTAAATAGTATCTTCTTTTTATTTCTGAATCGACGGTCAGAAACAGGCAGATGTTTTGCAAAGCTATTAAACATGTCGCCACTTTACTATGTTTATGGCAGCAAATCCCATATGCCGCAAGTAACTTTTATAAAGGGCCTTAAGATATATTTTTCTCATATTTTCTTAGTTCTCCTAAGAAGACTGTCCGTCAACTTGATATATTTATGAGTGAGCAGGTCTGCTCGTTTCTTTATTTTTATGAAGGACAAGCAACTGTATAACAATACAGATCCCTTTGGACAATAGAGTATGACTTCCTTTGGGTAACTTGTTTTTGTAGTACAGGCTACTGTTTAGCAAAAACACCCTTAATACGGGAAGACCCTTATAAAAGATAAGTAAGAAAAAAACAAGTGTTATTTTCTCTTCCCAATAAATCAATTAGGACTGGGACATCTTTTTATTGCCGATATCCGGCCTTTTGAAATTTTGCTAATGTAAAGGAAACAAACATATTACTCAAAATCAAGTGGCGTGGGAAGCCCAGAAGAGAAAGGAAGGAGGAAGTAGGCCATGTATTGTTGCCCAGAAAAGACCTCCAGCCAATGGGCAAATAGAGTTAAAAAAAATCCCTTTAGGTATGAGCCAGTAAAATTTGGCAAACGCCTCTGCAATTAAAATCCTATTTATCGATAAGTTGTTACAGTAATGATGATACGCCCTACCAGGGTAATGCCCAATCAGAGGGCATATTAAAATAAATTGTAAGCCGGACAGAGAACTTTGCTGTATGTAGGCCAACAATTTTTGAGAAAAGAATATTGTGTGAGAACCCGCAGGGGAGTCAAGGAGTGAAGTCGAGACACGGTCGTCAGGAGGCATGTGGTCTCCGAGTGCTGTTAAAGGTCGGACTCTGTAAAAATTAGTATTACCGGACAACCGCGGTACATATTCCGGTAGAGACATAAATCTACTGCATATACATTGGCTCTACTCAGCAAATATCTCCGCCGGCAGATTAACTAGTGTAAAAAAGGAGAAAAGTCAAGTCTAGAAGAATAAAGAAGTGTGATTCTTTTTGTGTAAAACTGAGCATTAATGTAGAGCTGTTGATATTTTCCTGGCCTCCATCTCTCACCGACAATCCTCCGTTACACCTGAGATAAGATCCTTTTGCTCTCCGATAATAAGAACCCCTGAGAACCTAGTCCGGAGCAATCAACCCGAACTGTCCAGCAGTAAGGATCCCTCATCCTTAACATGGAAGGAGTGAACCCTGAAGCAGACTATCACGCTTCATAGTGGCCCTCTAAAGTGGTGCTCCAAAGTGGTGCTTCAAATATGATCTATGTTTTTAATTTGGTGGTCGTAACAAATTGCTCTAAGCATTTTTTGTTCACCTTGGATTACTCGCAACCAGTATTTGAGTACACGAATTTTACAGTTAATGTCGTCCTGAATGACCCGAATTCATATAAAATTCCACAGTTAGAAACGGTCTTACTAAGTCCTGTAATATACTTTAGAAAATGCGTATATACCTTATTTAGTATTTTCGTTGTTTGGAAACCCCAAATCTCACTACCATAGTGCATTACTGGCCTGACCATAGCTCCATACATTTTTTCTAATGTGCTGACTGGAATATCAGGCACTCGACCCAGAATACCGAGTACACTGTTAAGTTGTCCCCTCCCTTTAAATAATGCTATATCAATGTTTTTCCACTTTCCGTTCATTTTCAACGTCGTACCAAGATATTCAAAATGTTTCACGTTTTGAAGTACTTGATCTCTGTATTTCCATTCCTCTGCTCTACCATAAACCGTCCCATTTTTAAAGGTCATTGTTTTTGTCTTACTAACATTTACAGTCAATCCTCAATTCCTACAGTATATTTCCAGTAGGTCAAGACCTCTTTGCAATCCCTTGATTGTCTTGGAACAGATAATTAAATCATCTGCATACAACAGGACTGGGATTCTAACATTTCCTATCTCCGGAGCCTCAATTTCTCCTTCTAGCATTACGTCTACAATATCATCAACGAATAGATTAAATAGCATTGGTGATAAAATGCAACCTTGTCTCACTCCCCGATTGGCTTCACTGCTCTCTGTAATGTGCCCTTGGTCTACTTTTATACAAAATTTAACATATTTATAAATTGACATTAAGCATGTATCATTTTATGAGACAATCCTTTCCGATTTAATTTTTCCCAAAGTGCGCTTCGGTCCACAGTATCAAATGCCATCTTAAAATCAATGAATGCACAAAATAATTTACCCCCCTTCATTTTCAGATTGTCATCAATTAATGTTCTCAGAACAAATACGTTGTCCACCGTGGAGTACCCTTCTCTAAAACCTGCCTGATATTTTGAGAGCCTATTGTTCTCTTTAGCCCATTGTCTTATTCGTTCGTAAAGTACTTTACAATATATTTTTCCGAACACTGACAAGAGACAAATTCCCCTGTAACTTTCTGGTATCTGTGCCCCACCTTTCCCTTTGTATAGCGGTTGGACGACACCTGTCGCCCAAGCTTCCGGATAATCTCCTGCATTAAAAAGTTTGTTGAACGCAGTTTTCAAAACGTCTGATAATTTATTGGATGATATCATATTTTTCAAGAATTCCCCTGGTATTCCATCAATTCCAGGTGCCTTACCATTCTTTAAACATTTAATGGAAGAAACCACTTCATTTTTCGAAATATCCTGATCCAGTAATTGAATATGAATTGGGTCAGGGATCTCAACTATATTTCCTTGATTATATCTTAACCTCTCATTTCCCAGCACCCTATCAAAGTAACTTCTCCATTCCCCGGGCGTTATTCGTGTCCGATTTATGGACTTTACTTTGAGTTCCCTTAACGCTTTCCATATGTCCGCAATGTTCCCACTTTCAGTCGCGACTCTCATTTTCTTCGGATTTCTTATTTTGCCATGCTAGTTTTGTTTCTGCCAATAATTTTTTATATTCCTTTCTCTCTTGCGCATAATTTTTTCTGCTTTCATCTGTGCTTTCTTTTCTAAACTTTGAAAGACTACTTTTGACAAATTTCTTCTTATTTCTACATGCATTATTGTACCACCCTTTGTCCTTCTGGTTCATTGCGTATTTAACCTTGAATTTTTCCCCTGCTTTTTGAAAATATTCTGTCAAAGTTTTAATAATTTCCTCCCCGCTAAGATCATTTAATTGCAGATCCTGTATTAGCGTTTCCAAACTCCTGATAAATTCTTCTCTCAGATCCTCGATCCACCTGAAACGTGTAATTGGCCGCAATATTGTTGCCACCTCATCATTACTGTCTCACTAATACCTTTCATATTTAAAATAAGTTTGTTTGGGAAGTGGTGTGATTCGATTCTGGAAACTATACAGAAATTACTTAGGACTGGAATCATGTCTTGTGTGCATATTGAATAATCGATTACGCTACTTCCATTTATTAATAAATGTCAGTTCTCCATTTTTATCTTCCCCATATTTCCCATTCAAAATTTCAGTTCAAATGCATCGCAAAAAGCTAACAATTGGTTTCCTTCTGAATTTAAAATCTTATCTTTGCTTCTCCTACCCTCACCTCGTGTTTCATTATTATCCGATTTTATAGTGATATTTTCCTCCCCAATCCTACAGTTAAAGTCCCCTAAAATTATTATTCCCGCTTCCGGAAACCTATCTTTTATTTCTGCCAACGAGTCAGACAATTCAACGAAAAAAATTGGATTGGCATACCTGGAATTCAGTGGTTGGCGGTAAATAGACAACAGACACATTTCCGCTCTTTCTGTATGGTAATATATACAAATTGCCTCTTTTAAAGTAATATTTACCTTTTTAATATATGGGTCTAAGTTAGCTTTATATAAAATGGCAACACCGCCTGGATATCTACCTCTCTTTCCTCTATTTTGATTACCCTTAAAATAACCTTTCATATTACATATATTTACGCATTCATTAGCTTTTAACCATGCTTCTCCTAGAGCTAATATATCAAAAGTCTCAATAAACTCTACACATCTGTCCATTGAAAGTTTTTGTTTTAACCCTTCGATATTCCATGAACCGACTGTCAGCAAACCCTATTGTGTTCCCTTGTCATTAGTCTTACCTGTATTTTTCGAACTTCCCCCTCTCAATAGTTCCTTTTCTGCGGGTAAATTCAGAAGTCTTAGTGATTTTCTTGTTGGAGTTCTTGTGTCCGCCGGTCGTTCACCTCTTAGAGGTGGGGTATGCTTTTTGCGTTCGGCCGTTTTTTGCTGTATGTTTATTGGTTTCCTGGGAGTTAGTACCGTAGTGCTCCCTCTCTCTTTCTCTCGTGTAGAATTTTCTCCCTCCTCTGCTGTAAGGAGACCACCTGCTTTTGAAGCGTCCCCTGTAGGTTTTGGAGACTCGCTGTCAATGACCTCTTCAAATTCATTTTCAGAGTTGTCCATATTTTGTAGTTGTTCCCTGCTCCAGATTCGTCCATTTATAATCAATTTATTAAATTGCATGATTGCATGGCAGCCCTGCCTCCTCGCCTCGAGCATGTGTCGCCTAAGAAAGTCCCTTTCGCGGCGCACCTTCTCATTAAAGTCTTCGGCAATATTGATACCGGTCCCTTTAAGTTATTTACTGTCTCTAAGGATCCAACATTTTATTTTGTAGTGTGATAATTTGCATACAATCGGTCTCTTCCCACTATTCCAACGACCTACTCTGTGCGCTCTTTCAATATCACTGTCCACCAAATCAATCCCGATTTGCGCCACTACTCTTTTAACTATATGTTCAGTTTCCTCCCAGCTCTCTCTGTCTTCTTCATGCACACCATATGTCACGATATTATTACGGCGACTCTGGTTTTCGAGATAGTCTAATTTAGATTCCAGCCATTTCAATCTGTCCTCCATCCGATGCATGTTCGTCTCAATATCACGAATTTTTTCACCCACGTTGCACTTTTCAAACCCCTCTTTCACTTCAGTTGACAATGTTTCAATCAGCTTTCTAACTTCTTCCATAATGCTTTGTCCCCTGCACACTTCAACCACTCTAACAAAAACACGTCTGCTCTTCTCGACGGCTAAATAAGTGGTCGGTCACACATAGAACTATATTATATAATGTAAATGGACAGTTAATGAAAAATGAGGGACATTTTGAAGAAGTGGCTGAATTGAAATGCCAATGAACAATAATTACAAACAGGAATGAGGGGCGCAATGAAATTAAACATAGGCTAAATTCAGTTCTGTTATGTGGAAATTTGCTGATAAAAACGCTCACCGTGCTCATCATAGACAGCCCTAAGATATTCCGGAAATAAGTCCGGAAGAAGAGAATGCTAAAATCAATTTTATAAAAGTAGCTGTCACAAAAAAAATGTGCCTAATGGAAAAATTCTGACTACATGTCTGAATTCAGTATGAAAAAATGCACTAGATTCACTAATCAGATTTCCTGTGAAGAAAATCTTGTCGACCAGTGTTATCTTGGGAGACAGTGTGCACCGAAAGACATACATCTAGGCCCATGCCTCCACCCCTTGGGATACCTCGGTCTTAATGACCACACTCCCAAGTCCCAGACTTGTCCTCCCTATCTAGTTCGCGTCCACATTCAAGAGTTCTCGGCCTGAAACCAACACCTCTATGGAGAAGGTGTTGGAGTTGCAACTTCGGGAATTGCTGAGCTACATGGTACGTCAGGTCGCTCATTCCTGACCGAAAGACATACAGAAGAAAGTGATAAATTGTTTAATGAACTTGTGACACAGTTATACGAAAGACATGCACCTCTCAAAATAAAATAATTACCAAACCGCCTGCAATCTTGCTTGACAGACACAATAACATCACTTTGTGACGGAAAAAGACACAGTTCATCGAATTTGTCGAAGAAATAAATTCATAGCTAAATTAAAAACTTACAAACGTTTACCCAACTCTACGAATCAGGCTATTAGAAAAGCTAAAATAGGACATGCCTATTCTCTTATCTTATCTAATACCAACATAAAAGAAATGTGTAAGAACATTAAATCCCTGGTACAGATACCATGGAAGGATTATTATTATTATTATTATTATTATTATTATTATTATTATTATTTAATGAGACAACCGCTATGGTCTCGAAGTTGCGTGCTGCCCTTGTCATGCAGCTGGCCCGCGTTCGGTCCCCGGTCGGGACAATTTTTCTGGGTGAGGTTTTTATCCGGGTTTTTCCTCACCTGTAAGACAAATGTCAGTAAAACTTTAAGGCCCAAACGGTCCCCGAAATCATATGATCAATATCATCATCATTATCATGCTTATCATTATCAACATCATCATCATCATCATTATCATCCTTCACCGGCGTGGAAAGCAACGGAAAGCTATCACACCTACAATCCCCTAGTAAAGCAGCAAAGCAAAGCTGAGAATGCTATGATTGCAGTGAAAGACCTGCCCTCGGGCAAAATTACTATGGATGGATGAATGGATTTAATAATGATAATTTTCCTGAATACAGATGTTTGTCTCCGGTGGAACACATTCAAAATATAAAATATTTGCAATATTGACATCTAAAATACATGAAGTTATATATTACTTTTACAGAACTCTGTACTGTTTATGATGTTACGCCATTATTCTCTATCTTGTATATCATCCTCCACTACACCAAATCTTTTCATTGACATATGCACATTCTGTATCCAAATAGTAGCAGATCGTCCACTTCCACCTCTTCTCCTAATTTCCCATTCTTGTACAATCCTGCGTATTGTTCCTCCTCCCATTTTACAGACATATCCGTACCACTGTAGTCATTTCCTTTTAATTGTGACACTTTCTTCTTCCACTACTGTCCACATATCTCTGTGTTATTTTTCTTTAGGTTTTCTGGATATTCTGGATATTTAAGATTATGAATAATTTTTGTTGTTTGTCTAGCCTGAAACCTTTCCTTGCTATCCTCTAATCGGACATGTAATTTTCTGATCATACTTTTTTGTATTCATTTTCAGCACATTAAAGTTTCTCTCTCAAATATTACGTGTGTGGTTTAACTCGTTAAGAATCTAGTTTACCCGGCTGGAGTAATACAAATTTTCTAAATTTACTCCTTCACAATCATGGAGTCAATTCATTTTCGCTAGTTCTCTTTTCTTTAGTAGGCGAGCTCATTCCTCATCTAACCTCATCTTATTTTGCCTCTTTTTAAAAATAACCTACATATTCTGATGCTGACACTTTACTAGCATTTCATAAAGTCTCGTGGAAGTATATAGCGCCTTATATCAATATCCTTTTAGAGTTGACAATTTTTCATCTGAAAATGCCAGCGTTTCAAATTATTGTTCGCAATTTTATATCTGGAATCCATGCCAGCAATTATTATTTATCAAAAATATTTAATTTAAAAAAATCAGAGTCCACTTTAGCTGTGTTTGTACCCCCTCATAAGCGAAAACTTTTTTCAAGTTTTCACCTTAGCGACATTAATGATCGGAATTACATAATTACTTAACTGCAAACGAGTCTATATTACAATATGTCTTAGTTTTTTGTGGTTTTTAATAACTGCCCTGTCTGGAGTCGTCCCGAGGTATTTAATGAATTGTAACCATTGCCGAAAATTTTGTGCTCTTAACCATTGTGAATTCTTTGACGTTACGAAGATAAACTACGCTAATCACAGGAGTCGTTTACTCTCTAACTTCATGAAGACTGAATTTATCTACCTTTGGCTTGAATAAAACATCTTCCCTTTCCAATTTTGTATTAGCATTTCTTAATACAATTTCAACATGATATCGCGAAAGCCTGGAAAATACGCATCTTAATTCTTAATAGAACTTTTCCTGGAATTTACAATTCTTATCTTCTTTAGGATAACGTGTGCATTTACGATAACAAATTCATGTCATTTTTTCTTTATAATAACATATGAAGTCCTATCGCTAATAAACTTTACATCTCTGATAGATGAGGTTTTCCTCCTTTGGTTAAAAACAAGAAAAAGAATGTCCCGTACCGGGAAGTTTTATACTGTTAAAAAAACGACAGTTATTATTATTTTAGTTGTATTATAAATTTGATAATCTTAAACTGTTAGAAACTATTATAACTCGTTAATAAATAAGCCGAGTAAAGAAGTATGATTTATTAACATTATTAGATTTCATGATAAAATTCGGTTGAGGTATTATTCAAAATTATAATATATAATTATGAGATATTTACCTAAAAGATCCGTATCCCCAACTTAAAGATTATTAATTATCTGTAGCGCTTTCGCGACTAGTCCCATCATCAGCAGAAGTAACAGGACATGGGTTCTTATCTGTCGACCCTTGTTTCAATACTGTTGTTCCAATGAAAATCTGGTAGAGGGGATTACATGTACTGGGTGCGTTTTCATTTATCAGATGGTTGTTTTCAGTGAAACACCATATTGAATCAGGGGTCGACAGATAAGAATCCATATTCTGTTACTTCTGCTGATGATGGGACTAGTCCCGAAAGCGCTGCAGATAATTAATAATCTTTAAGTTGAGGAGACGTACCTTATAGGTAAATATTTCATAATTTTGTATTTTAATTATGATTTGTTAAATAAACTTTAACTCAAGTTACAACATTAAAAACAATTGTCTAAGTTAATTTATTCGTTCTAAAAAAATTGTGTTATTTTAAATCCATTGCGAGCTGACATTCTAGGCATTGTATGAAAATTATTGACCACTTGGTGTTCAGAGAGCAAGTGATGATCATATGTTCCTTTGGTAAAAGTAAATCTATGTGGGTATTACTTTCTGTGCCTGCTTTTACATACATTTTGTAACAAAAACATTTATTGGTGTTTCTTTTTTTAATAGGGAGAAAACCTTAAAATCTGGAAATTCCGCAGTCTCGAGAAGGGTACTAAAATTTATAATATCTGACTTTTTGATCTCTTGCCAGGATTCGAAGTATTGGTCTTCAGTATTAAGATATGTGTAAAGTCTAGAACGTTCATTCGTTTCTGACTGTTGCTTTACATCTGACTGGCAGTTCTACTTTGGAATATACGTATCTTCTTGCTCTAAATTAATTTTGAAGGCTTTTATGTTTATCGTTGTTTCTATTATATTTAAATATTTAGACCATAAATAATAAAATCTTGGTTCCTCTGCTTTCTTTTGCTCAAATTTATTATTTATTTAGGAAAATCTAGTGAGTTATACATTTGTTTTTTATGTCATTTCTATTTTCAGTATTAAAATCACCATATCAATATATATACATATATATACAGGGTGTTGCATAAATCCAACAACGGAGGTGAGGTGGTATTTGATCATTTTTAATAAGGTACAAATATCTGGAAATGATGCGTTTTCACACTATGAGTTGCTAACTTCTCAAGAGTTCTGTTAGTTAGATTTCAAGACTCAATGATTGACAATATTATCACAGTCACGTCAAGTTTTCAAAATATCTATCTCCCATCTCATTGCAGAGTGTTCATCGGCGGTGTAGTGATTAGTGCACACATCTGGCCTCGTTTGAATTATTTTTGTATCAGCGTGGATTCGGGCTATAAGATTCATACGTGACTCTACTGGAGTTTGATAATAAACAGACTATTTCATGTCGCCCCACAAAATATAGTCGAGAGGGTTAAGATAAGTTGATCTCGCTGGTCCCCCTCAACCTGGATACGTGGAATCTAAATGTCTCCTCACATTGGCATCGAAGTGAACTGGAGCACCGTCGTGTTGCCACATTTCTTTGCGAAGCCACGTATCATAGGTTCCGTACCTGTGAGATGTTGTCGAGTAATGAGTCTTCAAATCCTTCTGACAAACACTGATCTCGAGACATAATTAACTAGTCATAGTATGAAAACGCATAATTTGCGATCAATGGTACCTTATTACAATTATCAACATTTCTCAATACACTACCTCACCTCCGTTGTCGGTGTTTTTTTTGGAACACCCTGTTTATATATTGTATTCCATCCATCCATAGTAATTCTGCCCGAGGGCAGGTCTTTCACTGCAATCACAGCATCATGCTACGCTTTGCAGCTTTACTAGGGAATTTTAGGAGTGATAGCTTCCCTTGCTTTCCATACAGGTGAAGGATTGTGATGATAATGATAAGGATGATAATGATGGCCTGATGATTTTCGGGGACCGTTGGGCCCTAAGCTTCCTGACATTTATCTTTACAGGTGAGGAAAAAACTCGAAAAAAACCTCACCCAGGAAGCTTGTCCCTACCGGGAATCGACCCCGGGTCCGCTACATGACAAGGCAGCACGCTACCTCGAGACCACAGCGGTGGACGTATATTAATAATTATAATTACAATATTATTAATCCTCATTAATTTTCCTTCAATTTGAGACCAATCATGATATATTTGTCATGTGATTTAAGCCTATCTATATTATAATCACTGAGCTACCAGCCGGAAGGTCGGGGGTTCGAGTCCCTGTGGGGTCAAGATTTTTAAACTGACCCAAAAACCTCTGACGGCACCATGGCCCTGGGGTCGACTCAGCCTCTAATGTAAATGAGTACCAGACGCTTGTTCTGGGGTAAAGGCGGCCGTCACGCAGGGCTGACAACCCGGCAACATCAAGTGCCGATTGTCCAGAAAGAGTGGGAGCCTTGACCTCCCACTATCCCAAGGGCATCTCGAGGGGTCTCGTCGTGGGATCACTTTACTTTACTTTATTATAATTCCTGTTACACTATAGAGTCCTGTTCCGTACGGTTGTATGTGTGAGTTTGCCTATCGCTGAAGCTTCTAACACATAATTTTCTGTCGCACACAATCAAGTTATAACTAGAGGGCGGATTTCTGCATATTTGCATGTTATATTCCTTCAAAGATAAACATATGCATGGAAGAGGAAAATGCGTTTCATGTCATTTGGAATCAATTGGCAAAATTTTATAGTGCATTTAAATGCATATTCAAGGGATATTTCACTAATATGTGCATATGGGTGCATATATTATACTTTTTTCTCTATTTAATATGAATATGTTAGTTTGAAACCCCATAAAACAAGTTTCTGCTTTATTGTTATATTTTTGCAAATTAAGCCAGTCTTGTTTTCATAGAAAGCCAGAATGCCTATTTCGCATTTTCGCACAACAGTGGCAATGCCAAGCAGGGGGTCTGCAGTTTTAAATCTCAAGAGGTCAATAAAGCCATCTGGCCTTAACCATTTCCTGAAAGGAAGATTTCGGAAGAGATGAACGTGCTTGCCAACAATGGATAGTTTGTTGGTGGCAATTTTCTTGTTTTCGTTTTAAACCGGCGATATTTTTTGAAGTTTGAACATCAGCTTTATTGAGACTATCGGGCGTACACGACAAACACTCAAAAATCATTCCTCAAAGTAATATACGTTCATGTGTGCAAAATATACTTCATTTCACACAAAGGAAGCCTGTTGTACATTATTGGCCACGGTGACAAAACAAATCGGGAATCGAAGTTTAAATTATTTTCTCAAATATCATTTTGTGAGTGTTAGTGGACCCAGACAAGTGTTTTCAATGCCAAAGGAAAAAATCCAGTAAAATATATTTGCCTCATCAATGCATTGGTGGGAATCCTCAATTAACAACAAATGGAAGAATTGTCCTATGCCAAGTCTGCGACAAACATGTGAGTATTTTAAATAACTTATTATCAGTTTATCACATTATTAAATCAATATAATTCTTATTCTTATTCTGTGGGTGACAGTCTCTTTGCGATACTGCCCAGTGACCTCATGTGAAGTGGAAAGATCATTCCCTACGTACAAACACATTTTAAATGACAGAAGAAAGGGCTTTCTACCAGAAAATTTAGAAATAATATTTGGTTATTTATTGTAACAAAAATAGATAAGTGATTGTTAAATGATTGTTTACTTAGGGCCTATATTTCATATTACAGAAAAGATTAGTGAGAAAGACACTATAAAATAAAAATATTAACTTCAATTAGAAGCGAAAAAGTAAAAAATATTACAATTTTTGCTTCATAAAAAATAAATAAAGTAATGCAAGAAAAAAAAGTGTATTTTACTATAAGAAGAAAATTAATATTTTGGGCATATTTTTTAATTTTAAGAGCATATTCTTAACTTTTTTGCTGCATAGTTGCATGCACATATTTATGGTTTTTAGTGCATGTAAATCCGCCCTCTAGTTATAACATATATTACTAGGTGGATAAACCGAAATAACTAATACATGTGCGTGTGATGGAGCTTAATTTCCCTTCATTGGAAGACAATAGGCTTGTAAGTGCTAATTGATTTCTGGATAGGATGTCTTCTGTTCAGTTAAAAGATTTGATAATACCGAGTCTGAAAAAGATCTGAATTAAAATTTACTGGGATTTTGTAAAAAAAACACACATTAGATACTTGATTGGAATAGAACAGATAATTGTAAAATGTAGGATTTCATGGCATATTCCCTTCAACTGAACTTTGGTCCCTAGATTTTAAAGATGGCAGCAAATATTTAATACGATTTATATCGTTTTTGTGATAGTACGTCTATTTTCACACTGTCACACACACGCACACATATATATAGGGCTCTACGCACATATCACAAATATAATTTGATGAGCTGTAATGGAAGTACATACATTGACATTGTGCTAGCCGTCGAGAAGAGCGGACGTGTTTTTGTTAGAGTGGTTGAAGTGTGCAGGGGACAAAGCATTATGGAAGAAGTTAGAAAGCTGATTGAAACATTGTCAACTAAAGTGAAAGAGGGGTTTGAAAAGTGCAACGTGGGTGAAAAAATTCGTGATATTGAGACGAACATGCATCGGATGGAGGACAGATTGAAATGGCTGGAATCTAAATTAGACTATCTCGAAAACCAGAGTCGCCGTAATAATATTGTGATATATGGTGTGCAGGAAGAAGACAGAGAGAGCTGGGAGGAAACTGAACATATAGTTAAAAGAGCAGTGGCGCAAATCGGGATTGATTTGGTGGACAGTGATATTGAAAGAGCGCACAGAGTAGGTCATTGGAATAGTGGGAAGAGACCGATTGTATGCAAATTATCACACTACAAAATAAAATGTTGGATCCTTAGAGACAGTAAATATCTTAAAGGGACCGGTATCAATATTGCCGAAGACTTTAGTGAGAAGGTGCGCCGCGAAAGGGACTTTCTTAAGCGACACATGCTCGAGGCGAGGAGGCAGGGCTGCCATGCAATCATGCAATTTAATAAATTGATTATAAATGGACGAATCTGGAGCAGGGAACAACTACAAAATATGGACAACTCTGAAAATGAATTTGAAGAGGTCATTGACAGCGAGTCCCCAAAACCTACAGGGGACGCTTCAACAGCAGGTGGTCTCCTTACAGCAAAGGAGGGAGAATATTTTCCACGAGAGAAAGAGAGAGGGAGCACTACGATACTAACTCCCAGGAATCCAATAAACATACAGCAAAAAACGGCCGAACGCAAAAAGCATACCCCACCTCTAAGAGGTGAACGACCGGCGGACACAAGAACTCCAACAAGAAAATCACTAAGACTTCTGAATTTACCCGCAGAAAAGGAACTATTGAGAGGGGGAAGTTCGAAAAATACAGGTAAGACTAATGACAAGGGAACACAATAGGGTTTGTTGACAGTCGGTTCATGGAATATCGAAGGGTTAAAACAAAAACTTTCAATGGACAGATGTGTAGAGTTTATTGAGACTTTTGATATATTAGCTCTAGGAGAAACATGGTTAAAAGCTAATGAATGCGTAAATCTATGTAATATGAAAGATTATTTTAAGGGTAATCAAAACAGAGGAAAGAGAGGTAGATATCCAGGCGGTGTTGCCATTTTATATAAAGCTAACTTAGACCCATATATTAAAAAGGTAAATATTACTTTAAAAGAGGCAATTTGTATATATTACCATACAGAAAGAGCAGAAATGTGTCTGTTGTCTATTTTACCGCCAACCACTAAATTCCAGGTATGCCAATCCAAATTTTTTCGTTGAATTGTCTGACTCGTTGGCAGAAATAAAAGATAGGTTTCCGGAAGCGGGAATAATAATTTTAGGGGACTTTAACTGTAGGATTGGGGAGGAAAATATCACTATAAAATCGGATGATAATGAAACACGAGGTGAGGGTAGGAGAAGCAAAGATAAGATTTTAAATTCAGAAGGAAACCAATTGTTAGCTTTTTGCGATGCATTTGAACTTGCAATTCTGAATGGGAAATATGGGGAAGATAAAAATGGAGAACTGACATTTATTAATAAAAATGGAAGTAGCGTAATCGATTATTCAATATGCACACAAGACATGATTCCAGTCCTAAGTAATTTCTGTATAGTTTCCAGAATCGAATCACACCACTTCCCAAACAAACTTATTTTAAATATGAAAGGTATTAGTGAGACAGTTAATGATGAGGTGGCAACAATATTGCGGCCAATTACACGTTTCAGGTGGATCGAGGATCTGAGAGAAGAATTTATCAGGAGTTTGGAAACGCTAATACAGGATCTGCAATTAAATGATCTTAGCGGGGAGGAAATTATTAAAACTTTGACAGAATGTTTTCAAAAAGCAGGGGAAAAATTCAAGGTTAAATACGCAATGAACCAGAAGGACAAAGGGTGGTACAATAATGCATGTAGAAAGAAGAAGAAATTTGTCGAAAGTAGTCTTTTAAAAAAGTTTTTAGAAAAGAAAGCACAGATGAAAGCAGAAAAAATTATGCGCAAGAGAGAAAGGAATATAAAGAATTATTGGCAGAAACAAAACTAGCATGGCAAAATAAGAAATCCGAAGAAATGAGAGTCGCGACTGAAAGTGGGAACATTGCGGACATATGGAAAGCGTTAAGGGAACTCAAAGTAAAGTCCATAAATCGGACAAGAATAACGCCCGGGGAATGGAGAAGTTACTTTGATAGG
The DNA here is from genome assembly GCA_030220185.1 of Diploptera punctata. Classification (NCBI taxonomy): domain Eukaryota; kingdom Metazoa; phylum Arthropoda; class Insecta; order Blattodea; family Blaberidae; genus Diploptera; species Diploptera punctata. Next base: position 83,296 of record JASPKZ010008975.1, on the reverse strand, counting down.
GTGCTGGGAAATGAGAGGTTAAGATATAATCAAGGAAATATAGTTGAGATCCCTGACCCAATTCATATTCAATTACTGGATCAGGATATTTCGAAAAATGAAGTGGTTCTTCCTTCCATTAAATGTTTAAAGAATGGTAAAGCACCTGGAATTGATGGAATACCAGGGGAATTCTTGAAAAATATGATATCATCCAATAAATTATTAGACGTTTTGAAAACTTGCGTTCAACAAACTTTTTAATGGAGGAGATTATCCGGAAGCCTGGGCGACAGGTGTCATCCAACCGCTATACAAAGGGAAAGGTGGGGCACAGATACCAGAAAGTTACAGGGGAATTTGTCTCTTGTCAGTGTTCGGAAAAATATATTGTAAAGTACTTTACGAACGAATAAGACAATGGGCTAAAGAGAACAATAGGCTCTCAAAATATCAGGCAGGTTTTAGAGAAGGGTACTCCACGGTGGACAACGTATTTGTTCTGAGAACATTAATTGATGACAATCTGAAAATGAAGGGGGGTAAATTATTTTGTGCATTCATTGATTTTAAGATGGCATTTGATACTGTGGACCGAAGCGCACTTTGGGAAAAATTAAATCGGAAAGGATTGTCTCATAAAATGATACATGCTTTAATGTCAATTTATAAATATGTTAAATTTTGTATAAAAGTAGACCAAGGGCACATTACAGAGAGCAGTGAAGCCAATCGGGGAGTGAGACAAGGTTGCATTTTATCACCAATGCTATTTAATCTATTCGTTGATGATATTGTAGACGTAATGCTAGAAGGAGAAATTGAGGCTCCGGAGATAGGAAATGTTAGAATCCCAGTCCTGTTGTATGCAGATGATTTAATTATCTGTTCCAAGACAATCAAGGGATTGCAAAGAGGTCTTGACCTACTGGAAATATACTGTAGGAATTGGGGATTGACTGTAAATGTTAGTAAGACAAAAACAATGACCTTTAAAAATGGGACGGTTTATGGTAGAGCAGAGGAATGGAAATACAGAGATCAAGTACTTCAAAACGTGAAACATTTTGAATATCTTGGTACGACGTTGAAAATGAACGGAAAGTGGAAAAAACATATTGATATAGCATTATTTAAAGGGAGGGGACAACTTAACAGTGTACTCGGTATTCTGGGTCGAGTGCCTGATATTCCAGTCAGCACATTAGAAAAAATGTATGGAGCTATGGTCAGGCCAGTAATGCACTATGGTAGTGAGATTTGGGGTTTCCAAAGAACGGAAATACTAAATAAGGTATATACGCATTTTCTAAAGTATATTACAGGACTTAGTAAGACCGTTTCTAACTGTGGAATTTTATATGAATTCGGGTCATTCCAGGACGACATTAACTGTAAAATTCGTGTACTCAAATACTGGTTGCGAGTAATCCAAGGTGAACAAACAATGCTTAGAGCAATTTGTTACGACCACCAAATTAAAAACATAGATGTTAAATTTTGGGCAGACGAGGTTAGGAGAGAACTCCAAAAGATTGGGATGGGCTGGATATGGGAAAAAGGGACTGAAAATCGCAAGAACGTGTGGAGAAAAATAAGGAGGAGGTACTTAGATATAAACCAACAAGATACTTTCGCCGAATGTACAGGAAAAACGCTCACTGTGTTTACAAAGAGACCTAAAACACGTCTGGGGAAAAGAATCGTATATACTCAACCTAGGATTTAAGGAGAGATCAGGGCTTGCTTGGTTTAGGCTAGGGGCATGGAAATTTCTAAAAATTAGCGACGATCACGATATGCGAATATGTCCAATGTGCGGGAACTTTGAAGATGAGATACATATATTAGGAAAATGTAATGATTTAGAATATTGGAGACGTCAGTTATTACCGGAAAGATTTCTAAATTCAAATCGGGAAAGATTGGCATGCTACGAATTATTGGTAAATCCAGAAAATTGGATAAACCTCGGTAAATTTCTGGACAAAACGCGAAAAATAAGGACAACACTCATTCATGAATAAATATATGTTATCAAAATGCAATACCATTAATTATTAACAATTATATATAAATTAATTAGTGTATAATGCTGTTGTGTTATTATTTAATTGTAATATTAATGTGTTTTCTTTATGTAATTGTAATGTTAATGTTTTTTAGTGTATAATGCTATTGTGTTATTACTTAATTGTAATATTATTGTGTTTTCTTTATGTAATTGTAATGTTAATGTTTTTAGTGTATAATGCTATTGTGTTATTATTTAATTGTAATATTATTATTGTGTTTTCTTTATGTAATTGTAATGTTATTGCTGTTTTTGTTGTTTATTTTTCTTTACACTAGTACCAATTATTACTTTATTGTAACGGACTGTCAACAGCACGTATGGCTTACTGCCCGTGAGACCCATATTTGTAAATAATATTGTAAATATCTTACTTTTTGTCTAATAAAGTCCTACTACTACTATTACATATACCGTAAGTATTACATACCGACATTATGTACACATTTATAATAATAATAGGTATCATTGCAGCCAATGGCCATGTAGAACTGTTTTCATGTCTTAGAAAAGTCTGTTATCGATGTTCCTATGTTTTTACACTGTAATAGGTGATATCGGTCGCAGTGCGACCCACATAGTTTGCACTTGCACTTTTCTTCTGGGTTATGGCGTTTCACTGTTGTGCATATCCTGTGGTGGAAACCATGGACCGCGACTCTCGTCACGGTGTGTCTCAGGTCGTATCTGGCTGCTGTCCATTCCCTGTAGATCATCGCATCCGTTGCGTAGAACTCAGGCCACATCTGTTCTCTCTTCTCGTTGAGTTCCCACAGCAGTTCTTTGTAGGCATCTGTTGCCGGCACGAGAAGGTCCAGGTGGAGCTCTTCTATGAAGAATGGTTCCTTTGTCAGTATGTATGTTAGGCGTGAAGGCGTGTATTTTGATACGCTTAGCGCTATCTTTAAAAAGTGTGCTTTGACTTTCTCTATTTCCTCTAGGTTTGCCTTATTTAGGTTCTTCCAAATCACTTCTATTCCATAGGTCATGACTGGTGCTATTTTTAAGCGGAAGATGGTCATTGCTGTCTCCAGGGATAGTTTACTCAGGCTTTTAATGCTGTTCGTTGCTATTCTGGCCGCTAAGGCGCGTTCTTTGATGTACTTATCGAAGGTGTCACCTCGGCTCTGCAGTGTGATCCCCAGATATTTGAACTGGTTTACATTTTGCAGTGGGTCTCGCTTATACCGAATGCAGTCATTCGCTGCGAGTCTTCCTCCTTTCCTGAAGGTCATTTTTACTGTTTCTTCTCATTTATTTCTAGGTCGTTCTTTTCGGCCCATGCTACGAGTTTGTCGAACGCTGTTTGAGCTTTTTCGATGTCTTGGGATGTAATCACCATGTCATCAGCGTATGCCAGATTTGGACGTTTTCTGTTTCTATCTCTGTGGGTATTTTTGCTGTTGCTATTATGAAGAGTAGGGGACTCAACGGGTCACCTTGGAGTACGCCGTTTGTTTGATCTATTTGCTCTGTTTTTGAAACTCCATCGTCTATCTGCACTTGGTTTCTGGAGAGGATGTTCTCAATTAATCTAGTTATTTGGTTTCTCCCTGCTGCTTCTTCTATTCTTCTTATTATCAGCTGCCTGTTTAAGAGGTCGAAAGCCTTCTTGTAGTCTATGAAGATGGCATGTAGTTTTCCTCTCGGTTGTTCTAAGGCTATTTCGATGCTCTCTTGTAGACATTTAATTACTTGTGTCGTCGATTTCCCTTTTACGAACCCGAACTGTTGTTCCGGTATGACGTGGGCTGTCATCGCTCTTAATCTCTCTGTGAGCATGCTGTTCATTATTTTTAGTGTTGTGCACTCTAGGGCTATTCCCCTGTATGAGTTTGGGTCCTTCGTGTCTTCTTTGGCTTTGTACAGCACTTTAAGCGTTGCTATTCTCCACTTGTCCGAAATGCTGCCTTGCCTTAGGCATTCATTGAAAAGCTCTGTCCAGGTGTCTGCGAGAGCTTGCTCTGTTTCTTTGAGATGTTCGAAGGGAATTTCGTCAGGTCCGCAGGCTTTTCTGTTTTTCGAACTTGCAATGTGTCGTCTTACTTCCTCTCTGGTGTGAGAGGCAGGATTTCTCCACTTCTTCTTTCCTTCGTGTGGTTTCTGGGCGTGTTTATTTGGCCTGCAGTACTTCTTTAAAGTGTTTCTCCCACGTATGTATTGGTATATCTCTTGGAAAGGATGGCTGTTTTGGTGAGGTCACTTTATATACCATTTTAACCTCTGCTTTTTTCTATTATTTTTTTTCTCTTCTTCCGCCTGGTACGTTTCTTTATACCTTTCCACTGTTTGTTTATAGGCTCTCCTGGTATTTTGGTATTCTTGTAGGTCTTCGCGTGTTTTCGATAGTTTTGCCTTGTGGAGTGCTATGATCGCGGCTCTCCTCGCTACGTAGCATTCTTGTTAGAACCATGGCTTTGCTTTTCTTCTTTTCCATTCTTTCTTTACTGTCGCTTGTTTTATTTGTCCTTCTATTGCATCGCCTGATTTATTTTTCCTCCTTTTATTTCTTCTGATGCCTTTTGTATCGTTTCTGTGTTTAGTTTCTCTCTGTCAATCTTTCTCGATAGTTTATTTGTTGGTTTTCTGGAGTTTTTTCTTTGTTGTGTGTCTTTTATATATATGTCGGTACTTACTGGTATATGTTTCCTTACTGGTATGTCTCTTCTTATCTTTTGGTGGGTCTTGTGGCTGTTTGTGAAGACAAGGTCGATTGTGCTGGCTCCATTTGGTCCGATGTAAGTGTATTCTTTCTCTTTGTTTACTAGAGTTAGCCCTTCTTTTTCTATATGACCGACTACAGTTTTCGCTTTATATGTGGGTGTGTCAATTCTGCAGTTAAGATCGCCCATTATTATCATATTGTCTGTCCTGTTCGTCTTGCTTAGTGCCTGGCTTATCTCCTCCTGGATTTCTTCTGCCTTGTGTTCTGGCTGGAAGTAGACATTTAGTACTGTGCATGTGTTTGTCTTTACTAGCAGCGTGTTTTCTGATTTTTGAAGTATCTCGAACGGCGCTAATTTTGGTTTTATTAGCATTGTTATCCCTCATTTAGGCCTTCCTCTTTCCCCTTGGCTGGCATATGAGTTAATTGCGTAGAAGTTTTGCGTGCTCCATTGGGTTGTTAGAAATGTTTCTGTGAGTGTTATTATATCATATTCGTCGAAAAAGTCTTCTGGTAACATGTTTAGTGCATTTCGTAGTCCTTCTATATTCCACAGTAGTGTTTTTAATTTTTCTTCCTTGTCCTGTGTTTACAGTGTGTTTTCCGTGTTTCGTTTCGAGGGGAGAAAAACTATTTTTTCCCGTGTTTCGTTTCGAGAAACGAAAGGGCCGTACAACTATTCCTTCGGGCCAGAAAGTCGGGTCTTCGGCGCTTTTGCAGTGTTTTAGGGCTATTCCAACACATTTATATAAATTACTAACATGTAAATATACGTCATATGATGTCCATGTAAACTATTGTATAAAGAACAACGAATAATCATATTTATAAATTGTTATTCGTGTTGAAACGTACGTTAAAATGAGGAATAATTAAGTAAATACTATTACAAAAAAGTATAAATGTTCCCACGGATCACAATATTTGTATAGTTGGACATTGTATAATTCTGATTTAACACTTGCTAAAAAAGATAAATATGTTTCATTGAGAGTAGTATAGAAACAGCGGGTTCTGGCGCACCTACCATTTCTCAATTTCTGATACATATTCACCAAAATCGTATGAAAATAAAAAAAAAATAGGTCGAAAATCAGACAGTTTTGATGACATGTTTTCTTTAAAAATAGAAAAAAAAGTCATCAAATAAGCAAAAACTACATACATAAGTAAAGGAAATTAGTTTTTAAGTTGATTTTTTAAATATAAACATATTCCATTTTTTACTATAAACTAATGATTTTTATGATTTCAAAGTTAATTCTTCAAAAGTCTAAATTTAAAAATCTATTGTTTTAAGAGTTTTAGATCTCATTATTAATCTATAAAGACCCAGATTATTTATAAATTTAGTACTTATATAAGCGTGAAATAAGCAAAGCGGATGTGAATTACAAGTACACTATCACGGAAAGCGCACCAAATATGCCCGAAAATACCATCTTTTGCTTTGTGTTTCTCACATGGGAGTTGCAACCCTTCGATGCTCACATTAAAAGGTGGCGAAAGGAAAAGAGAAGAATAAAGATGGTGAAAACAATAGTAAAAGATTTTATTTATTTATTTTTTATTTTTTTATTTTTGGTGTCCTGTGAGAGAAGAATAATTTTAACTATTTAAAACATAAACTTTACTAAGAAATTACTCTTCTACCAGGGATCTGTCTTAAATAGTTACAATTCGAGTGTAAAGTGCTGAAACATTTTTAGTAATTGGTGATTTTAATTTAATAGCTATCTCACTGTTACTATCTAAATATGATTTTATCAATTAAATAAAAATGAAACGTAGTTTTATTTGATTTTCATATTTATTATATAATTCAGTGACAGCTGTTTCGGTACACTGTACCTTCTTCAGACATGTTAACAAATTATGAATTGTGTTCCAACTGATCTAAGCAACAATACAACAATATTTATTTAAATTTTTTAAATTTAACAAAGGGGATTCATTCAAATCAAGTTGAGAATTTAACAGTTTGTTACTACTTTTAAATTTATTTATTTCTGCAGCCTCCAAAAGATTTAATTTCTTACCCTTATCACAAACATGTAAAATTTCAAAATTTGGATCGAAACAATGATTAAATTGGAATAGGTGGTTAGCATATTTTGAATATTCTAAATTTCTGTTATATGCTCTCAATTTTTAAATAAATATTGTTGTATTGTTGCTTAGATCAGTTGGAACACAATTCATAATTTGTTAACATGTCTGAAGAAGGTACAGTGTACCGAAACAGCTATCACTGAATTAAATAATAAATATGAAAATCAAATAAAACTACGTTTTATTTTTATTTAATTGATAAATATGGATTTTCATCAAGTAAACACCAACTCGATTGATTAAATATGATTTTATTTGAGAATAGTGATCAATAATTTTTCTCATAGTTATTTCAGAACAAAGAATCATATTAAATTCATTAATTAATTGAAAAACATGGGTATAATTTTTTACACTAGTTTCACTTTAAATAATTTTGAAATATAAGGAATGGTGTGTTGTTCACTCGTCGCCTGTATATAACAAAAATATGCGCCTTTAAGATATTGAATTAACAAAGGAAAGGACATACTTTGTTCTTCATACTTTTCTAATGTAATGTTAATATTTTAAATAGTTTTCCGCTGATATTTTATTTTGCTTTTTAGACTGAATAATTTCATTTAATTCATTGTAATTAATATTCAGATCGTTATCATATTTGAATATGTTATAGTGATTAATATTTGCAGTAACACTTAATTTAGCCACTATCTCACCCCCATGATTTACTGTTTTTATTTATTATACTTTCCTTTTTATGTGCTGGTATAGTTTCACTAGAACGATGAGCTAAACTATATTTCACAACTTCATCAGCATACATTTTAATGTAACCTCTTTCACTTGTTGGAATAACTTCACACACACCGATAGCTATTTCTTTCTTTTTTAATTTTGCAAGTCGCATAAGTGAATTTACAACATCAATGACTAAAACACTTGACATATCTTCTCCCACAGGTGACATTTTAATATTTGAGTCTTATCAAACATACAGGCAGCAACTGCTGCCTAGCGAGGTCACAGGAAATGATAAGAGCAGACCACTTCCGTATTATTGAGATGAAATATATAGTTCGACAAAAGTATTTGTCGACAGACCAACTGTCTCGGACTGTGTCTAAATATGCTTAACAAAGCGTTGATTCTTAACATCATAATCAAATATTTCTTGCCCTAACATAATAATATAACACAGAGTTTTAGCTGCTACATCACTTTCAAAATCTAGTACGAGCTTCTTGATTGTTCCATCATCATCAACATTTCTCATATGTTTAGTTATATCTATCACACCCATAGGTCTATTGTTGAAAAATTCTTTAAAATAATAAAATACTCCATTATTGTCGCATACATTTGTTTTAAGTTTTGTATAGGCAATATATATTTTTAGATATTTTCTTTTGATATATTTAATTTTTTTAGAGAAGATGAAAACGTTTCACCTCTACCGTTTTCGAAGTACGCATTTCTTAATTTACAATGCTCAAACTTTGCTGAATAACTCTTTTGATTAGCATTATTCCTATATGTTTGAAACAGAAAAATAATCCATTGTGAAGAATTTGTCAAATCTATTTCAGCATAATTTCCAGAAATAGCTCTTTTAACCGTTTGACTTTTTATAAAACTAATACCAATAGGTTGTTTGAGTAACTCAGCTTTCAACTTTACTTCAATCATAGGATCATACTTCACTATAGGCATTCGAATATACATACTCTTGATTTCAATCTTACCAGGTTTTCCGATCCGATTCCGAATGATGGTCTTTCCACTTTTCAGCGGTTGCCCTTTTACCAGCCGGCTGCCGGCCCTTCACATCCACATGTGTCAATCACAGAGGTAGATGATCAACAGCCAGTGTAGGGGTGACATGTGGTTAGCATGTCGAGTCCCCCAGACGTTATAGCTGGTTCCACAACCTGGAGCCGCTACTTATTGTAGCTACCCAATTGCCTCACGATGCTGGGTGGGCACCGGTCCCATACTGGCCGAAATACTATGAGAAAATTTCTTCCCCCATGGAGACTCGAACCAGCGCAAGTCCCGTAGCTGTGCGCCAAGCTTCCTACCTTAACCGCTCGGCTACGGCGCGGGACACCAGGTTTTCCACTTCCCCAAATATGAATAGCCATATCTTCATTGTTATTTCTCATAAAAGTAATCTTCAATTGCTGTTTATACATGATGTCCTTGTAACCACTAAAGAATCCACCAAGAAGCTTTAGTTTAAATAGTATTTCTCGTGTGCTTTTTGCATTTTCCAACTCCTTTACAACATTTGTTTCGTCTTCTCTCAATGGTAACCATCCAGACATTTTATATCCATATAGCTGTGATTTAGAAAGGAGACAAGTTCCTAAACCGTGCTTAGTGATACATGCGTAGTCTATCTATCAATAATAGTATCACATTTTTCAACTAATATTTGAGACCACATATGACGAAAGAAGTAGTCAACAACTCTCACCTCAGCTTTATCATATTATTCTGTGCCATCTTTTTCAACTAATTTGTATTCCATGTAGACATCAGCATCATAAGGATGTATGAACCCATATCCAAAATCCACGTTGAAGATGATATCCTTATTATGCGAATTTAAACCATCAATAGATTCTTGAGTTGGTGGATAATCCTTGTATTCGTATGAGATAATGTTGTCAATTTATTACAATAGAAATTATGGGTGTTCACAAACTTTAAAAATTATAGTCAATAGGCTACCTCCAAAATCAATTGGGGCCCCATTTTCTTTTTTAATGTCCACTTTTATATTATCAAAGTCAAGATGTTAAACTGGAAAAAATAATCGATATGTAGGTTCATAGATGATAGGCTCTTTAAATTCTGCATTAGTTCTAAACGATGCAATAATATCTGATTTTTATGATGATAGTCATTAAGTTTTAGATTCATTCCATTCGCTAAATTACAATGAATATCGATTGTTTCAAACGGGTGAAATTATGGAACATAATCACCACTAGATGCTGTCTCAGATTCAACTTCATTATTGAATCCAAGCACCTCTCCAATAGTTTTATCATAACTCAGATGTAATTTGAATGGAGATATTATATCAACTCGGTTGGTGGTTTCATTTCCCTAGATTGATATATTATTGGTAACAAATGAAGGTTGTGAGTTAATACGAGTATATTTTTCTAGTGTAGTAACTTTTTACTATCCAACTGGAATAATTAGCTCTATTTTATCACCATTTTCCTCGTAACATAATGTTATTAGCCTTTGTTACATTGGGTGTGAGATTTATTGTATAGAAAACAATTAACGCAACTTGTAACCCCTTTTGTAAATTAGAATTATATTCAGACAGTTTGAATACATAAGTCATTTATTAACAATATTTTTTTTACGTTCAGTTTTGAGATTACGTACACATTCGATAATGATTCTTTGTAGTTCATATGAGCAATAATGGCATGTGGTAGTGATAGTTTTCCAAACCATTTATGTAAATTAAAATTATCAATTTATTTGTACACGATCTCCTGCGGCTACGTGTGGTTCTTCAGAATCTTCTTCGGCTTCCCACATCATTTCGAATATGTCTATTTTTTTTTTGACATAGTTTTACATTAGTAACTTATTTACAGCATCATTTTTTTATCAATTCCAAGTTTTATTTTTGCTATTCTTCGTTTGTTGGATAATGTTATATAAGAATCGGAATGATCTATAACATGATTTCCAACATAATTAAAAGAAATCCAATCATAGGTTGGTATTTTATTTTTGATGTTCTTAATTTCATTATTTAGGATATGAGCTTGGTCACTTGTAACAAAATCGGATACATCGGGTACACTAGTTATTAGAGATTTTATTTTTTCGTTTATGGGATCTATGATTTCTTGTATATTATTTTGGTTACGATATGATGGCTTGCCAAATATGTTTATAGGCATTTATAATATTGAAAATTTAATGAATAGGTACACATGAATTTTATAACCATCCTGTAGTCCCATACCAGGTTTAGACTTAAAATATATATTATCTCCATTAAAAACATTAAACGGTTTTTTATGATCAACTACTGTATTGTTTTGTAATACTTCATATATTTGTGCATCTAGATTTGTCACTATTTTAACAATTGATCCATCACATAAAATAGGAAAAAATCGTTGACCACCAGTAGGTATAAACATATTTTTAGCGAGTGTACCATTAAAATATATAACACTAACTATGTCTGTATCCCTTGATCTCCTGTCTCGTGAAAAATTATCTTCATTTATTTTAACACATTGATCTTTGATTTCTTCTATACGTTTTTTGATAACCCCAATACTTGATTATGATAATTTGATACATATTCTTCTATTTGCTTTTTATTCACAGCATCGTTGCATCAATACCAGGTTTGATAGCTGCTAATCTTCTGTGATTATGTAATGTTACGTGTGCTGCTGTAGTGCCTATGATATCCTTTTTGATGAAGTTTTTATTCATATATTTTTTGTCGGCATAAATTGTAGCTTGGTCCTTTGTTAAAAAATCGGATAAATTCTGTGCAACTAAGTTCGTTTGGTTGTTATATTTTGATGTAGTTCCTCCAAATATTGTGATCGGCATTTAATAGTGTTAAAATATCTTTAAAAGAGATACCCATAGTATACATTTTTAAAACTGAAACACGTAGATGTCCACAGATAACTTCATCTAAATTTTGTATACGCTCATTATTATAGTATATAGTGCTTCCTTCCTCACGACCACACAGATAATTAACCAATCGCTCAGGCGGTCGCTCACCAAATGAATCAAACACATTACTTGTATGTTTGAGACTGTATTTGATGTAACATACCCAGTGTGTTCAAATGTTTTACTCATATCGAAATTAACGACACCACTCTCATATGTGTTGGGTTTTTTAGGTAATTGATATATACACCTCTAAATCCGTTAACATCTTTACAAATTTTTGTAATGTCATACTTACTCACAGGCGTAGCGATACTACATTTTTTATTGCGGTAGGTGTTTTTTTAAAGTAGGTGTTTTTTTAGTACCCTTGCGTTTACGTGTATGTGATATTGAACTCCCAACTGCTACATTTGTTGGGTCGCTTTTAGTCTCCATTGCAAGGTTATGACGTTTTTGTTTTTCGAGTTCCTCATCATTCTTCTATTTATTGTGAACAGCTTTGACTATACCTGCGTCACCATCAGCAATTGACCCAATAGCCCCTAATGCTGAAAGGAGTATTGGTACAGCGAATATAAAGCCAACCTTATGCTGTAGCTTTATTGCAGAACCAATTTTTGCTTTTTTAATATTATTTACTGCTTTCATACTATAAGAAGATAGAGTAACACCGCTTCCAGTCTTTGGAGGGTCTTTCTTGCTAAGAAGTTTACGTAATTCTGAGACAGCATATATTAGTACTGGTAATGTAAAAATATTTCCACCTCTGCGAACTTTTATTGTACTTCCAGATTCAATATTTTTTTGTAAAAATGTTCAGTGGTGAGTAGTTCTGCTAGTTTATCATTTATATATAATAAAAAATATATAATCACGATCAACGCCATCCAAGATGGACTCTACCATGCATTACTCCAGCTACGCCTAATGAAGCTATTTTTCTCCAATACTTGAGTCCTTACTAAACACATGCTCTAATGCACGATGTTCTAACACTTTATCCGCTGCGTGTCGATCTTTCAAATCTTTGTGATCTCTATACGCTATATCATGATTTTTGCAAGCAGCGTCAAGAGGGTTGATTCCTCGATCACCTCTAGCTAATCTCTCCTCGACTTTTGTACCAGGGCCGCAATATTGGTGGGAATTAATGTGCAATTCAAATGGAAGTTTGTTAATTATATCATTTAAGAAATCCAGAGCCAAAAGCTTCTATGCTCCACAATTTAGGTGGCAACATATTAATAATTTTTATCAAGTGTCCAATATTTTTGGGGTCTTGTAAAATAAAATTCGCAAGTGTATCATTGAAAATTTTCATAATGCTAACCTTCTCATTGTACAGATTATCGTTTCCAGATTGCTCCTATACCATAATAATAATTAGCCTGTCTATAAGCGTAACTCTGTGTACTTCTGTAATCCTATTCCATTGATGTGTTTCTTTTTCTTTTTCTTTTTCTTTTTCTTTTCCCCAGTACCAACATCTGAATCTGAGTCTGTACGTGATGGGGAAGACTATTGATTTAATTTTGAAACACCCTTTTTCAATCTTTCCCAAAGTGGTTTAATTATGCTATTATATTTATCACCCGTGCTTGTTTTAGGTTTCCTTGTATTAGGATCATTATTTTGATATATACAGTTCGTATTGATTAATTTTTTTCACAATTTATGATACCATCTTCTGGAAGATTTTGATTAGGCTGTTCCAATATTAACAGACTCATTAGACCCTCTGTAGATTTATATTTGATCACATTAATAATAAAATTGTCATCGTCAAAAACTACTTCAGAATCACCAATATAAAATTTACCATTTTCACTTCCAACTATACCAAATATCAAATCACCTTCACACTTCATTTTTGATTTGATTAAATATTTTGTTATGATTGGCCCTGCATTTATTATGCTGTATTGAATAATTGCTTTAGAAGACGTAGGTTCAGACGTAGACGTAGACGTAGGTTTAACATACGTTTGTGGAACGTACGTTGGTGGAACGAGTGACATACTATGTTCATGTTCATGTTCGATAACTTTTTCTAATTTAGTTCCCAAATCATTAATACCGTCAATCGTGGGTTGTTCTTGTTTCTTGTATTTGTTATAATCACCACGTTAACTCTTCTGACACCTTTAAATTCTTCAATCAATTGATCACGTAATCGTATCATTTCATCTGCTTCTTTAACAGACATATGTGGTTTTTTCTTTCAACCAGAGGCAGAGGAACTTTGCTCTGAGGCAGTGGAGCTTTGTTCTGATTTTTTGTATATCATTTATTATGATAATAAATTTCCCAAATTTGACACTAGCTTTTTTTAATTTGCTCTATAATGGCTATGTATGATGATGTTGTGCACTTAATTCCAAATAAAGATAATGTATTTCTACCAGCTCTAATAATTGTATTTTAAACTCACTAAATTCAGAGTACAAATTGTCTTTTAAAATACAAGTTACCATTAATATATCTAAATGCAGAGTTAATACCTGGTGGTAATCCTGGAAACGATTTTGGTATTATTCCATAATATTTTGCTCACATCAGGCAGTCATCTATCTCTAAATAGCAATTATAATTATAGAATAAAAATGTTCTACCAGTGTGTGTATTCACTACATCGTTAATTACATTTCCACGAATTATACCCAACTAGCTTACATATTTAGGATTTCCAGTAACGAGACTAAGATTAGGAAAGTTTAATCATATAAAACTGATTATCTATAAATATAACCACTTCTCCTGATGGTCTCTGATATATCCCCACAATTTCAATAAATTCATGTGGTAAAAATATTAGCCAATTGGTTATCAACTGTGGTACTTCAGCTTGTTTATTGTAAATATCAATCATCCAAAACCACTCTTTTTAAAACACATACACGAACTGGTTTATTATTAAATGTTGTTCAGGGATTTCCGATCCCGGTATGTTAGTCAAGTCACATAACTTGGGCACTATTCTTCTTGGTACTTGTGTTATTGTAGTTGTTTCGCTCACCTTAGGCATTGTGGTACTTGTGGTCGGTACAATTGGCCTAGCCGGATCATATAAACTCAGAAACGCATATATATCATGTGTCTGTAGTTCTAGTTTTATATTATCAGTTTCATAAAACGCGTACATAACAGAATTAGGATCGTTAGAGTGCCCCAATCCCAACGAATGCCCAATTTCATGTATTAATGTAAATAACAACTTTGTCATCATATTCTTTGGTGTTTGATCATCTTTTTTGAGATACCATTTTTCATCTGAGTCAATGTGTAAGCATGTGCAAGAACTCCTCCTATGCCATCAAATTTGTATATGCAGGGGTTGGACGATCTTTGAAATTTATGTACCCGACGCTTATTCGAAATTGTTATATCCGGATTGACATGATTATGTTGAAACGTGATGTCAGCATGCTTACTCCATACATCAAACGCTGCTTGCGTTAAATCTACTAATTTATTATTTGCAAGTACATAGTGCCACTTTATAGTCTTCTTATTCCACTTGTAAGTTGTAGTGCTAAAGCTAAACACATCATCCTTTACACAACATCTGGGCGTGTTGATTAATTTTAACGTTTCGTTGTTTATTTGTCCAGTTGGATCAAGTCCGTAGTACTCTTGAAATAATAAAAGAGCATTCGTGAGATTTGTTGTGTCAACGTATGCTATATCGCCGCTTTCACTCAAGGAACTATCCTTCCGTTTAGATTCACTCGAAAGATATCCATAGTTGTAAAGTTAATTAAGAACATGCAACGTTTCATTACATGGTTTTTTAAAACGGTTGTTCCTCGAGTGGTAACTAATAGTAATGTTAGTATGGTTATAATCTTTTGCATATATATATATATATATATATATATATATATATATATATCTATATATGACAGACTGGAATATAAAACCTATCATACCAATACCACAATTAAAGCGAAATAATGGTAAATATCTACCAAATGATGATTATATTCGATCGGTTATTGTTGGACCATCTGGGTGTGGTAAGACAACACTATTGAATCATTTTTTATTAGCTCCTGGATGGTTGGATAAAAATAACAGACACATCTACATATACTCGAAAAGTTTAAAACAACCATCGTATGTATTTTTGCAAAATTTATATAGAGAGATGGAGACTATGATAAATAAAAAAAATTGCACGTTCTGTAATAATAATGAAGATGTACCACTGGATGAGTGTAAAAATAATTCCATAGTTGTGTTTGATGATTTTATACAGGAGAACGAAGATCACGTGCGAGACTATTATACACGAGGTAGACATAAGCAAATTGATGTGTTCTACTTGGGTCAAACGTACAGCAAGATACCTAAACAGCTTATAAGAGATAATATAAATTTTCGGTGTATATTTCAACAAGATAACACAAATTTAAAACATATATACGGGTTTTGTTGGTGGTGATTTTAATTTTGATGAGTTTAGTTCCATCTGTAGAGATTGTTGGAATCAAGAATATGTTTTTTTTTTTAATTTGAACAAGTTTAAAAAAAAAAAGGTTTATTTCTATAGATATGTCAAGAAAACGTAACAGTGGAAAATATAGACAACAAATTAAACATTTTAATATTTATAAATGAATCTGTTATATGTAATTTTTTATATCTTATAAATAACCCTGACTACTACATATTGTGTAAAGTGCAAATCAAATACCAACAGTGTTATCCCTGTTAACAAGAAAGCATCAAATGGTAAACCGTATATATTATCCAAATGTGCTAGTTGTGGATCCAAAAAATCTACTTTCGTAAGCACATCTGGTAAAGGGATTAAAAAACACCTACCGTGAAAAAACATCATCAAAGAGGTAGACAGAGTCCGAGAACAAATTATTAATTAACTACATAAACCAGCTAGAAAAAATTACGCAACAGGAAAAGTCATTGTATACGGTACAGATGATCTATGGCAAACTGATCTGGTTGAGATGGACTCTGGTAATTTATAAGGTGTTTCTAAAATAAATAAGGATTTCAAGTACATGATAACGATCATTGATGTGTTCTCCAAGTATGCATGGGCTGTACCATTAAAAAACAAAACTGGTGAACATGTTACAAATCTGTTCAAACGCATATTCAAACATCGTCATCCCTTTAATCTACAGACTGATAAAGGTAAATAGTTCTACAACAAGGATTTTAAAGAGCTCATGAAGAAATACAATATCAATCGCTATTCAACATATACCAACGTTAAGGCATATGTTGTCGAGCGGTTCAATAGGACGGTCAAAGAAAAAATGTGGAAACAATTCTCCATAGAAGGAAACTGTAAATGGGTTGAAATACTACCAAAACTAGTAGACACCTATAACAACACCTATCACACTACTATCAAAATGAAGCCCATTGATGTGAATATGAAGCATATTGATGTTAATATAAAAGCACATTCCCGTACCTAGAAACTAAATATAAAGTTGGTGATAGAGTTCGTATTAGTAAAATAAAAGGCATATTCGAAAAAGGATATACGGCTAACTGGTCAACAGAGATATTTACTGTTAATAAAGTGTTCGCATATAACCCACCATATTACCATCTCAAGGACACTAGTGGAGAAGATATTAAAGATATATTCTACGAGCAAGAAATGCAGAAAACAAAATTTCCTGATGTATACCTAGTTGAAAAAGTGCTACGTAAGAAAGGGGATAAAGTGTATGTCAAGCGGCTGGATTTGATATTTCGAATAATAGTTGGGTACCTAAAACAGATGTTGTCTTGTAGCTATAATACATAATATAGACCATAATCAATAACGTGGTCGGATTTTCCGGCCACGTTTTTTATTGTATATTTTTTAATTTGCTACCTTATATCTATTCCTCCAAATTTCTTCACTATAGCTAATATTAGTGAAGGGATCATTAAGTGGATCAGTTTCTACAGTTCCTATCATTGAGGAATAATATTTTTCATTTTCTAGTTTTTCAAACTAATCATTAATGAAGTTATTCCATATAATGCCATTTTTCTTTTTTCTTTTTTTATTATTATATTATTAGGAATATTGTAATATTCACATATTTTCTTTGTAAAATAGAGAAAATTTATAGATTTCTTTTGTTCTATATAAATACAAAAATGATGGAACATATATTTAATTTTTTTCAAAATATTTATAATCTACATATTCATATCGTCTTAACAAATTAATAAAATATCTCATTCTTGGTGAAATTCTATTTTTAATTATTTTAACTGATTTATATTGACAGTAACAATCATCTTCTTCATGTATTTCACAATACTCCATTTATAAAAAAATATTTATATATAAATGAAAACTTGTGCTTCTTGTCAGCTTCCTAATAATTTAATAAAAGAAACATCATATTGCGGTCCTTGTAATAAAAAATTAATTATCCAGAGAAATTGAGTACTTGTATTGAATGTGAAAAATTAAAACATATTTATCAATTCAATCATAAAATGGTAGATAATAAACCGATTAATAAGAACAATATTTGTAGACCGTGCTCATAAAAATAGGAATAAATTAGAGAATAATCAAAAGAAATGCTCTAAATATATGGACGTTAAGGATAAAAACGATTTTAGTAAAGAAATATATGTAAAAAGTGTATGAATGATTATCAAAGTAAAAAACGAATTAAATGTAATATTTGTGACTATTTAACTCATGCCCCAAATGGGAGTCAATGACCAATCACGTTTCAATGATTTCTGTTTTACAACCAATCAGAGTCGTGTTTCACGAAATATTTATCAGTGTTATAATTACCATATATTAAACAAAGCTCCTCCTTTTTAATATTCTGAACAGGTCTGACCGTTATTTTGCAGTGACTGAGCCTATAAGAAATACGGCTACCAGATTGTATATATAGTGCATACATGTCAACATTTGTAGCAATTTATTATACCACCAAAAAGAAACCACTGTTTGACTTTCTTAAATGTATTTTTTCCCAGGTAATAATCCAAAAAATATAATTGTAATATTTACATCATACGACATCAGAAATGAATTAATATACAGATTGATGTTTCATTTTTTCTCCACTAGAGAGCATTCTTACAATATTGCGTTCCTTTGGCAATAAATAGTATGATCTGGTTGCAGTGATAAACAAAAGAAGCAGTAGAAGCGTACCTATCGTTTCTCATTTGTTTTCAAACATCGCCGTTTGCATTAAATATATAAATATTTTGAAATAACTACAGTTAAATAATGATTTGTGAGTAAACAGCTTAATTTTATTCGTTAAATAGTCCTAACAAATGCCACTCTTGATTTCCAAATTCTCTAGATAAATTCACTCCTCACTTCGTGAGTCGTGAATTTATCGATAATTTGGAAATCACTCGTGGCATTACTTATGATAAAGAACTTCATAAATATTATTTATAAGATCATATTGAAAAGAAACATTCAAATCCATTAGAGAATAATCAAAAGCAATGTTCTAGATGTAAGAAAGTTAAATATAAAAACGATTTTAATAAAGGAAATAGATGTAAAAAATATAGGAATATTTATTATAAAGAACAACGTGTTAAATGTAATATTTGTGATCAAGATTTTTATAAATATTATTTAAAAGATCATATTGAAAAGAAACATTTATAATTTTTAAAAAATATTTAATAAATTTGTTTCCTAATAAATGGAAGATTTTCTGAGTGGCATATCATTCACTGTTCTTAGAAGTCAAGCAAAACGATTAAATATCAAACAATTTAGAGGGATCACCAAGTCTGAACTTGGCGATCTCTTGGTTAAATATCTTAAAAAGAAAGAAAAACGATTTATTAAATATCCTAATAAAATAAGAAAATATAAAATATATTTGAATCTTTTGATCTAAAATATGATAAAAACAAAAATAAATTCAAACCAAAAAAAAAAAAAAAGAAAAGAAAATTAAAATTGAGGCGAATTTGAGTCACTTATACAAAGAAATAAAACCATATGAAATTATAGAAACATCTCATAAAAAACGATTGTTGACTGTTAGAATAAATAATAAACATATAAAAGATGTTTCATTATTTTAAGACCATTGTGAATCGATATTTGAAAAATTGGTTTCGGAACAAATAAATAAACATGGAGCAATAAAAATTAAGCAAGTTATAAAATCTGAGATTGAGAAAAAGATTGAAGACTATTCGGAAAAAACAGACTTATATGCACAATCTGATATGAAATCTATCATGATTTCTACAAATATAAAATCAGTCCTATCTGAAATTCGGGGTGAAATTAAAAATACTATATTTTTGAGTCCAACTTCGGGTTGGACCTTGACAAAAATCAATTATTGTAATATCTATATTAATAAATATAAACCTTTAAAAGGATCTAGTTATATTGATTTAAATAAAGAAATTAAAAATAAGAAAGCTGTTATTAATATTAGAAATAAAAATAAAAAATGCTTTTTATGGAGTATTTTAGCTGCTTTACATCCAGTTGAAAGACATCAAGAAAGAGTAGCTAAATATAAAAAAATATGAAAATGAATTTGGAGATGGTGAATATCCAATGAAATTACAAGATATTGAGAAATTTGAAAAGAGGTATAATTTAAGTATTAATGTGTTTAGTAGTCCACCGCTGTGGTCTTGAGGTAGCGTGCTGCCTTGTCACGTAGCGGGCCCGGGTTCGATCTCCGGTCGGGGCAGTTTTTCTGGGTGAGGTTTTTATCGGGGTTTTTCCTCACCTGTAAGACAAATGTCAGGAAAACTTTAAGGCCCAAACGGTCCCCGAAATCATATGGCCATCATCATTATCCTTCACCGCTGTGGAAAGCAACGGGAAGCTACCACACCTACAATTCTCTAGTAAAGCTGCAAGCATAGCATGAAAATGCTATGATTGCAGTGAAGGACCTGCCTTCAGGCAGAATTACTATGGATGGATGGAATGTGTTTAGTTTTGATGATAAATTTAAAATATATCCTTTACAGATATCTAAATTTAAAAGTGAAACTATTATTGATCTATTATATGTAAAAGATGAGAAAAATGATCATTATTGTTGGATTAAAGATATAGATGAATTGTTATCTAGTCAAGTTTCAAAGCGAAAAAGAAAAATTTATCACTGTAGAAGATGTTTAAGACATTTTGGTGAAAAAGATTTATTAGAAAAGCATTCCTCCTATTATATAATTGTAGACTTTCACGGCCGGCGTCTTGATCCATATTTGGTTCGTCTTCCGGGCTTATAGGCCGTGGTCTGGTTGTCTTCTTACTCGACGTTTTCATCTACTGCTGCGGTAGACATCATCAGGAGATACTGCGTGCTTTCTGTGAACTCCTCAACAGTCGGCTGCAGACTGGTGGTAGGTCGTTGGAAACTGTCTCTCTGTTTATAGCTAAACCCCGGGTGGAGGGGAGGTTTTCTGCGCGCACCGAGTTGTGCGCTGTATTGCCGTGTGCCGAAGTCATAGGCTTCGTTGTCGTGTTAAGCAGTGCTGGGATCCAAATTTTGTTTATCTTCAAGGTTTCTTCTTTTTTGTTGAAGGAATTTTTATGTTTGTATATTTCTATGGCTTCTCTGTATAGTCTGGTGTAGTAATGTGATGTTAGTGATAATACCTGGGTATCTTCAAATCTTATAATATGTTGTTGGTTGTTCATACAGTGTTCCGCTACGGCCGATTTTTCATTTTGTTTTAACCTGCAGTGTCTCATGTGTTCTTGTAATCGTGTGTTGAGCATTCTCTTTGTTGTACCGATGTACACCTCTCCACAACTGCACGGGATACGATATATACCGGCATGACTCAAAGGATCTCTAGTGTCTTTGGCTGGGCGCAGTATATTGCTGATTTTTTGTGTTGGTTTGTAGGTTGTTGCTATGTTGTATTTCTTTAATAATCGTCCAATTTTCTCTGTTGTTGTTTTGATATAAGGTAGGTAAACCTTACCATTTATCTCTTCCTTGTTTTCGTTTTCGGGCCTATATTTCTTTGGATTTATGGCTCGACGAAAATCTGTTTTACTGTATCCATTGGTAAGAAAAGCTGCATGGAGATGATTGATTTCTTCTTGCAGATACTGTGGTTCCGAAATCCTTTTGGCTCGTTCAACCAGGGTTTTTATTATCCCGCGTTTTTGTCTAGGATGGTGGTTAGACTGTTTGTGTAGGTATCTGTCTGTGTGAGTATTTTTCCTGAAACCTTGTGTCCAAGTGTCATGTCTTGGTTTCGGATTACCAAAACATCCAAAAACGGTAGACTGTTGTCATGTTCCTTTTCCAGGGTGAATTGGATGCTGGGACAAATCCCATTTATGTGCTTCTTGAAGTTATCTAGTTCCTCCTCACCGTGTTCCCAAATGACGAAGGTGTCATCCACATATCTAGCCAAACTGTGGGTCTTAAGGTAGCATTCTCCAAAGCCTGTTTTTCAAATTTTTCCATGTAGAAATTTGCTATTACGGGACTTAATGGACTTCCCATGGCCACGCCGTCTATCTGTTCGTAGAATATACTCTCCATTGAAAATAAGATTCTGTGAGAACATATGTTGTAGAGCGCTGTTATGTCTGGAGGAAAGAGTTCTTGTAAGTATGTCATAGTTTCTCCGATAGGTACCTTAGTGAATAATGCAACCACATCGAAGCTTAGTATTATGTCATTCGGCTTGAGTTTCATAGTGTCTATTTTTTCAATGAAGTGTGTGGAGTCTCTTACAAAAGTATCGGTTTTACCAATATATGGTTTCAGCAGTGAGGCGAGATACTTGGCAAGTTCATATGTAGGTGAACCAATGGCCGAAACAATAGGTCTGAGTGGTGTTCCTTCCTTGTGTATCTAAGATACACAAGGAAGGAACACCACTCAGACCTATTGTTTCGGCCATTGGTTCACCTACATATGAACTTGCCAAGTATCTCGCCTCACTGCTGAAACCATATATTGGTAAAACCGATACTTTTGTAAGAGACTCCACACACTTCATTGAAAAAATAGACCACTATGAAACTCAAGCCGAATGAACATATATTACTAAGCTTCGATGTGGTTGCATTATTCACTAAGGTACCTATCGGAGAAAACTATGACATACTTACAAGAACTCTTTCCTCCAGACATAACAGCGCTCTACAACATATGTCTCACAGAATCTTATTTCAATGGAGAAGTATATTCTACGAACAGATAGACGGCGTGGCCATGGGAAGTCCATTAAGTCCCGTAATAGCAAATTTCTACATGGAAAAATTTGAAAAACAGGCTTTGGAGAATGCTACCTTAAGACCCACAGTTTGGCTAAGATATGTGGATGACACCTTCGTCATTTGGGAACACGGTGAGGAGGAACTAGATAACTTCAAGAAGCACATAAATGGGATTTGTCCCAGCATCCAATTCACCCTGGAAAAGGAACATGACAACAGTCTACCGTTTTTGGATGTTTTGGTAATCCGAAACCAAGACATGACACTTGGACACAAGGTTTTACAGGAAAAATACTCACACAGACAGATACTACACAACAGTCTAACCACCATCCTAGACAAAAACGCGGGATAATAAAAACCCTGGTTGAACGAGCCAAAAGGATTTCGGAACCACAGTATCTGCAAGAAGAAATCAATCATCTCCATGCAGCTTTTCTTACCAATGGATACAGTAAAACAGATTTTCGTCGAGCCATAAATCCAAAGAAAATAGGCCCGAAAACGAAAACAAGGAAGAGATAAATGGTAAGGTTTACCTACCTTATATCAAAACAACAACAGAGAAAATTGGACGATTATTAAAGAAATACAACATAGCAACAACCTACAAACCAACACAAAAAAATCAGCAATATACTGCGCCCAGCCAAGGACACTAGAGATCCTTTGAGTCATGCCGGTATATATCGTATCCCGTGCAGTTGTGGAGAGGTGTACATCGGTACAACAAAGAGAATGCTCAACACACGATTACCAAGAACACAGGAGACACTGCAGGTTAAAACAAAAATGAAAAATCGGCCGTAGCGGAACACTGTATGAACACCAACAACATATTATAAGATTTGAAGATACCCAGGTATTATCACTAACATCCACATTACTACACCAGACTATACAGAGAAAGCCATAGAAATATACAAACATAAAAATTCCTTCAACAAAAAAGAAGAAACCTTGAAGAATAAACAAAAATTTGGATCCCAGCACTGCTTAACACGACAACGAAGCCTATGACTTCGGCACACGGCAATACAGCGCACAACTCGGTGCGCGCAGAAAACCTCCCCTCCACCCGGGGTTTAGCTATAAACAGAGGACAGTTTCAACGACCTACCACCAGTCTGCAGCCGACGTTGAGGAGTTCACAGAAAGCACGCAGTATCTCCTGATGATGTCTACCGCAGCAGTAGATGAAACGTCGAGTAAGAAGACAACCAGACCACGGCCTATAAGCCCGGAAGACGAACCAAATATGGATTCCTCCTATTGTAATAATAATGAAGCTTTAAGAGTTGAATTTCCCGATGAGAAATATATTGAATTTAAAAATTATAATAGAAAATTGAAGGTACCATTTGCAATATATGCTGATTTTGAATCAATCTTATCAAAAGTAGATTCATGTCAACCAAATCATGAAAATATTTATACAAATGAATATCAAAAACATATACCCTGTGGATTTAGTTATTATAAAACTTATGCATAGGGAAATAAGGAATCTAAACCAATAGTTTACAGAGGTGAAAATGCTGAAAAAGTGCTTGTTGATAAGAGTATTGAAGAAACTCATAAAATATATAAATATATCAAGAATAATTACCATCATATGATATTAACAAGTGAAGATATACATAATTTTAAAAATGCAAAAGTGTGCCATATTTCTGAAAAAGAATTTAAAAAAGATGAGATTATAGTAAAAGATCATAATCACCTCACAGGAAAGTATAATGTAGCTGCACATAATGAATGTAATATAAACTATAAATTACCAAAGTTTGTACCTATATTCTTCCATAATCTAAAAAAATATGATGCTCATCTATTCATTAAAACTTTAGCAGATAGAGAAGGAGTTTTAAAAGTAATCCCAATAACAAATCAAAATTATATTTCTTTCTCTTTTAAAATTAAAGTTGATGAATATGAAAGTTAAAAATGGTGATGATGAAACTATTATGAAACCAATCATGTATGAGATGAGATTTCTAGATTCACTTGCTTTTATATCTTCTTCGGTGGATAGATTAGCAAAAACCTTCAAACATTTCCCACACTTGGAAAATCATTTTCCTAAAGATAAGATAGCTTTAATTACTAGAAAACTTCCTAATTGTTATGATTACATTGATTCATTTGAAAAATTTAAAGAAGAAACTATTCCTCCAAAGAATCATTCTAATACGGTACATTTAACAATTCAGAAAGAGACAATGAAGAATATGAGTTTGTGATCACTTTATGGAAGGAATTCAATATTAAAAATCTAGGAGAAATTTCACGACTTGTATGTTATAAAATTGATACACTTTTCTTACTTGCTGATGTATTTGAAAATTTTAGAGACGTTTGTATGAAAATTTATAAATTAGATCCTTGTTACTATTATACAGCTCCTAGATTATCTTGGGATGCTATGTTAAAATTTACTAAAGTAAATTTGGAAATAATAAAAGATTATGATATGATATTTATGATAGAAGAAGGAAAAAGGGGTGGAATTAATCAAGTTTCCAAGAGATATGTAAAAGCAAATAATAAATATATGAAAAAATATAATAAAGATAAGAAAAGTAATTACTTAACATATTTAGATATGAATAATTTATATGGAAGAGCTATGGTAGAAGAATTACCAACACATGATTTTAAATGGGTTAAAAATACAAATAATTTCAATGTATGTGACATTTCAAAATATTAAAAAACTGGATACATTTTGGAAGTAGATTTAGAATATCCTCATGAATTTCATAAACAACATTATGATTACCCATTAGCACCAGAACAATTAAAAGTCAATTCGGAATGGTTAAGTCCTTATCAAAAACAATTTAAAGAAACAAAGAGTCAAAAAATTATTATTAACCTTAAAAGAAAAGAAGAATTATGTATTACATTATAAAAATTTACAATTATTTCTTAGCTTGGAAATCAAAATAAAAAAATACATAGAATCTTAGAATTTAAACAATCTAATTGGTTAAAGTCTTACATTGATTTAAATACTGAAATGCGAACTAAGGCTACTAACGATTTTGAAAAGGATTTCTTCAAGTTGATGAATAATATTGTATTTAGTAAGACAATGGAATTGATTCGTAAAATATGTAATATAAAAGTATTGAATGATTATATTAAAATTGAAAGAGAAATTGCAAAGCCTACTTTTAAGGACAAAACAATATTTACAGAGAAAATGGTAGCATTACATATGGGTAAAGAGAAGTTAAAATTTAATAAACCTATATATTTTGGAATGTGCATTCTAGATTTAAGCAATATTTTATGTATGATTTTCATTATAATGTAATGAAAAAGAAATATGGAAATAAAATAGAAGTTTGTTATACTGATAACGACTCGTTTATTTACAATATAAAAACAAATGACTTTTATAGAGATATGGAAGCTATTATTGAATATTTTGATACAAGTGATTTTTTCTAAAGATCATTGGATGCCAAAAAAAATAAGAAAGTTGTAGGAAAAATGAAGATGAAAACTGTGGTAAAATAATAAAAGAATTTATAGGATTAAGAAGTAAAATGTATGCTATAAAACTTGAAGAAAAGGAAATTAAAAAATCATAAGGTACAAAAAATGTGTTGTTGACAAAACCATTAAATTTGAAGATTACTACAATTGTTTGTTTAATGTAGAAAAACATTATAGAGTTAATAATCTCATTAGATCAAATAAGCATGACATTTCAACTAATGAAGTAAATAAAATAGCTCTAAGTCCACATGATGATAAAAGGTATATTTTAGACAATGGAATAAATACTAGAGCTTACGGTTTTAATCAATAGACTGAATTTTACAAGAATATAGAAACTATTAATAATGGTGCATAAATTTATGAAATTAAAAATGTTTATAAAAAAGTTTTCTAATAAATGGTAGCATTCAACAGAATCGGATTGTTCTCAAAGACATAAATTTAGTGATATAGAACCTGGAAAATATTAACTGATATCGTTGAAAAAAATTGAAACAAAATATGGAGCTACAATTATAGGAACTTTAAAAATCGAAGATGAAGAAAGAGAATTCTATCTTCCTAAAAGATATGAAACATTATCAGATAAAGATATAAAAAATCAATGAAAGTGAATACGTATTAGTATATAATGGATTGTTTGGAGATAAGAATCCTTATTATGATATAAAATTAGAGTGTTTTGGTTGGGGATAAGAATCCTTACTATAATATAAAATTAGAGTGTTTATAAAAATGTTTATTAATAAATGGAATCCTTAGATGATGAATCCTTAGTTGATGCTAGAATATTAATGGAACAAAATGATAAAGTTTATACTTTGCTAAAAATAAGTGATGAACTTATAGATTTATTGAACATGTATGAAGAAAATTTTCCAGAAATTGAGCATGTAATTAATATATATTTACAACGTTCAATAAAAGTTATAAACACAGAAGAAACAAATAAAAAAAATAAAAAGAATAGCTATTGAAAAATTGAAAAGCTTTACATGAATTTGATTTTACCTTGAATATTTTTATTATTTTTAAATCTTCTTTTTTTAATTTTTATATCTTCTTTATTTTTTAATCTTCTTTTTATTTTTAAATTTTTGATATTAAAATTGTCTTTTTTTTCATATGATTTTGAGGTATAAAAGTATTGTAAATGGTGTGTGATTAATATCTCCTTTGTAGTAGACAACACATACTAAATTCATTAATAAATACAGTTTTAGTTGATTTTCAGGTAGCGTTGTTTTGACGCTACCTGAAAATGATGAAATCTTAAAATATCTTCTTTATCCACATATCTTTTTATTGCATTTCTAGGTCTTTCATATTCCAATATTTCTGCAATTTATTTCCTTTAAACCAAGGATTATTATCTTCATCAAGTATGATATACACTTCTTTGTTATTAAAAAGTAATTTATTATTTTTTATATCAGTTACATTATTCATTATTATTTTTAAGTTTTGTATAATCTTATTATAAAAATTCATTTTTTTAAATCTAAATATTAACTCATAAAATTACTTGTTGTATACTTAATTATTAAATAAATAATTTCATAATGTATCAAAATTTAATAATTATTTTCTTATTTTTAAAGGGCGTCTGTCAGACGCTCTTTAAAATTAGTAGTTTATACTTGATTATTAAATAAATAATTTCACAATACATATAAATTTAATAATTATTTTCTTATTTTTAAAGGGGGACCGATGGTCCCACCTTAAAATTAGTAGTTTTATACTTGATTTCTTAATCAATAATCTAAAATACATATAAATTTATTAAATATTTTCTTATTTTTATGGGGTCTAATAAAAAAGGTCTTTACATATTAATAATAGACTTTGTTTTAACTTTGAAACTAAAAACATCAATTAGTTTATAGTAAAAAATTAATATGTTTATATATAAAAAATCAACTTAAAAACTAATTTTTCTTTACTTATGTATGTATTTTTGCTTATTTGATTACTTTTTTTTCCATTTTTAAAGAAAGCATGTCATCAAAATTGTCTGATTTTCGACCTAATTTTTTTACTTTCATACGATTTTGGTGAATATGTATCAGAAATTGAGAAATGGTGGATGCGCCAGAACCCGCTGTTTCTATACTACTATTGAGTTGTTCAGTGTAAACTATCACTGACTGGCCGACTCAGTAATTTCAAGCTCATGTTACATCCCAGTACCCTGAACTTTTCGAGCATGGTTTTTATAATTTTCTAACATTGATCATCTTTACATTATCCAGAAACTTTTGTTTTCTCCTCGGCCAAATTAGTACTTTCCAGTGTCTTTCTCTTGCTCTAGAGTCCCATACACAAAAAAAAAAGAAGAGAGAAAATATCGTGTACCTTCCTAGTTGTCCCAATAAAATAACCACACACCTAAAGGTCACCACACACGTGCCACTTGTGTTCACTATATATTTTTTCTAGAATAGTACACATGTTTGTATGTTTTTTTTTCATGCACACTGAATGATCTACGCGAATTGAAGTTAATTTATTCCCATTATGCGGTCATTATACTTTTTTAATATCGTGTACCTTCCTAGTTGTCCCAATAAAATACCACACACCTAAAGGTCACCACACACGTGCCACTTGTGTTCACTATATATTTTTTCTAGAATAGTACACATGTTTGTATGTTTTTTTTCATGCACACTGAATGATCTACGCGAATTGAAGTTAATTTATTCCCATTATGCGGTCATTATACTTTTTTTGCTAATCTATAAATATACGCCAATCTGCCGGTTCATAAACTGTTCATAGGCGACCAATCATGCCAGGGATATCACAATAGTACACAGTTTCCCCCACTATTACGAATACTTTTTATAGTCTTGTTCACGATGTCTATAACAAAAAAAAAGTTGTACCAGGAGCTAACGACTGTCTTATTTTAATCTCGTTCTTGAAACTTCATTTTTTTCTTTCGTAAGACGCAAATCGCGTACAAAATCGTTTATTATCGCGGATTGTTGTCTTTTGATTCTAGGGATAAATTGAATGCTGGTACTACCCTCTTGTAATGTTGCTGGTGGTGTTGGAGTGGAATATCTGATCCCGTGTACTTTAGATCTAATTACTGATGACAGATTTGGATACGTAATGACCTTAATTTTTTTTATTGAAGCTGGACACTTTGCACAAACAAAAATAATTATTTGAATGATTTTATGTTCTCTCCAAACCATACAATCACCAAATGCAAATATGAACTGCCCCAATTATACCACTGTCTTATATTTTCGGAACAAGCTATACATACTCGTACTACATGCGAAACGAAATTTCTGTCTTGATCTTCTAATGTTATTTTAAAATACGCTAGATACAAACTCTTGTTGAAATTTCTCTTCTGCTCCTTTTTAACTGATACCGGAAATGTGAAGAGTTCAGTAATCCTATGTACAAAACATGAGAAAGTAAGTTATCTCAGATTGGCCACATAGGCCTAAATAGAATAGAAAATAATTTTAACGTGACTCTCTGTACAGAATTTGTCAAAATTTTAAAACGGGCGGAGTATTTTCCCTTGTCGTCTACTTGGAGATTTATAATTCTAAAAATTTAATGCAGGGACATTCCCGGATTTTATTCAGTGAAGTAAAAATTCGGCGCGTTTTATGACACTTAATACGCAGATTGAGTGTCTTCATTGCTATTAAGGAGAAAATGTTTTGTTTATGGCAGCTCTTTGCCTATGCAGTTTTCCGTCGTAAGCTGATATAAGTAGAGAGGGTCGTAAGATGAACCTACCCTCCGTTAAACACAACGACAAACTAATATGAATAAAACCAGTGATTATGTTATAATATTGTATTATTATTTTTGGCTTTTACATATTTAAATACAGCACGCATATACGGAATACAAGTGGTGAACCGCGAACTCTCATTTTTTATGTTAAAAATAAAACCATGCCAAATCTGTTTGTAATACACAAAACTAGAATCAGTTTCATCATCAGGGGATTTGATTTGACTTATTTGCATTAAAATATCTCACACCGCAAAATGTTAGCAGTCCTATGATTATTTATTATTTTTAATTCTATATTTTTGATTTCATCATATGAAATATTCTGTAAATGTACATAAAATAGGTATGAAATTTCTTACTTGGATGATAATGGTATAGGGCCTATTAAAATTAAAACAATACTTTTATTATGTATATATATTTCATAATTATTCCTTATTATCAGGGAAAGTGTTTTAAGTTGCAAATTTTTGGTTGTAAATGGGGGAAAAATGTTCTGTAAATAGATAAAAAAATGAAAAAAAAGGTGCTGCTGAAACAATTGAATTAAGGTTTAAACCAGTTACATGAACTTAGTTTATATAATATTCATATCATTTTGCACCAATTTTTTTTTGTTTTAGAGTCCATAAGAGGTAAATCATAGTTCTCTAGTTTATTGCAATATTTACTTCTTAGATGGAACAGCAAAAAATGATGCCATTAGTTTCGATAAATTGCGTTTTGAATTCATCTGAAAGTGCATCCTTCTTAACATTCGCCATGTTAATATTGTGAAAACCCAGTTGTAATACTAATTACATACGTTGTGGTTCAGGCTAGTAAATAACAGACAACAACAAGTCGGTAGATAGAAAACTGTTAAATTATTACCAGTACTAATCGAATTTATTATAAATTATTACAACAACACAGTTGAAATTTAATTTTAACTTCACAACTGCAGATTGTCCATCGTTGCTGGAATATAAATTACTGGTGTTTTACATAAATTATATTTGAAAATTTATTATTTACTATTGTTCACTTCGTACTGCAGATTGGCCATTGTTTCTGGGGTATAAATTACATAAATTATACTTTAATGTTTATTTAATGTTGTTGACTTCTGATTGAGATTTTAAAAAGCTGTTCAAGAAGAAAAAATATACATTTTCTGTCATATCTTTTAAAAACGCAGAGAAGAGTGGGGAAAGGGGCGCTGAAGCATAAAAAAGAAAAGAGGGGCGAAATATAATAATCTCACGGAAAGGTGGCAAAAAGGTGGCAACAAACTGTGTTCATCCCTCTTCATTTCATCCCCCCAAATACATATATTGAACTATAGGTATGAAAACAGCTATATATTTGGAATAGTGCAGCACCTCAAAATCCTTTCCCTACTTATTATCTGGTTTCTTATTACCTAAAAATGAAATGAAAGTGAAGTTGGTATAAAGAACTCAATTCGACGTTTCTCCCACAAATTTCGAAATCCTTTTTTTAAAATCAGTTACTTTCTTTTTCTTCACTTGTATATATTTACTGAGATTAATCAGTTTGGATATCATCATGTTATTGACGAGATATGCTTGATAACTGTTGGTTCGGAATTCTGCATTTCAGTAATCGCAGCACTTCCGAATACAACGGCTCGGGTTTATTTTGAATAGGATTCCGAAAACTAGCATCAACAGTATCGGACGAAATTAATAGCATGGTCAAAACATTGTTTGTTGAGAGTCTTGATTTTTTTCGAGTACTACGTTCTCTATATCGTAGAAAATCTTTGTTTCTGCCTCTTTGGCCTCTTCAGTTAACTGCCCAATTGGGATCATTTGATTTTCTATTTTTGATCACTATGATTCAAAATTTAGTGTATTGTCGGAGTCCTTCTATACTAGGGATACAAATCTAAATACGAGTACAACAGCTTGGTACTCACTAAATATATGAACGTCGATATCATATCCTGATGAAAGAGTTTGCAGAATAATACTGAAACTTATACAAAGGGTTTCATCCAAACCAGTAATTGGGCACTTACACCTGAGTTTTTGAAACTTCGTCTAGCCATATTATCAATTTTTGGTGTTTCCGAAGCCTTGTTTTGGATGGCCTACAATGAGACCTAACTGGATTTTAAATGTTTTTTTTTTAAATTTCCGCTTTTTACAAAGTAAAACTCTGACGAAGTTTTCGAAGTTTTTCTCTTTTCCTTTAAATTTAATCAATGCTACACATGTCCGAATTAATCCATGCATTGTAGCGAAAACAAAGCTGCAGTTTTCGGAGTTATCATGTATAAACGTATCGTTATTAAATACCTTCGAAGTCCGTTTGCAAATGTAGCTGGGAAGACTTGATGCCTGTCAATGCATTACACATCTTACCACCTAGCATAGTTAAAGCCAAATTATACGAAATTGTTATTTCTTTCCTTCGGCATTAACTTTGGTAGGGCATAAACCTCGAATCTAGTCTTTTACGAGGTCTGTTTCAGAAATAATCAAGGAGGGCGTTTTTTAAACATAAATTTGATTAGACGACATACCTGGTTGACCACGTGCATTGTTTTGCCACACATTACATTTACTATTCATCGGTTGCAAATTTATAGTTACCAGCAAGAACAGTTTTCATCATTACCAGAACCAATAGAGATTTTTTTATTGTATCTGCTTTGTCCCCCATTTCCATCGCAAACTAATTTAGCAAATAAGGTGAATTCATAAGTTTTCGTGTGAATCAGTTGTTTGAGAACTAATTATTGTACTTCACTCATTCTTAGAGCTGTTAAATTTAATAATGCCTTCTATGATAATTCGGATTTGGATACGGTAGTTATAATAAATTCTTTTGGAATACAACACTCTTTTTCGGCTTGTTGTACCTTGTAGTATGGTGGATACAAAATTTAACCAACTTCTTTAGCTCTATGTCTCAACAAACAATACAAAGCAATAGAAAGTTTGCAATCAACACACAAGGCTAAGGCTTTATCGGGGGAGAAACATAGGAAATTCTTGGATGTCGATTCTCTTGGAAAAGAAGATGTGGTGGATGCTGAGATACAAGGTGAGAAGGTGCTAAGCTACTAGCTACTTTCTCAACGTATACAGCACCATGCTTACCAGGAAGATAAAGCGAATGTTGTGCCGCATAAATTAATTTGTTGCAATCAACCGCCAATAAATCGACGACTTTCCCTTTTTTCGATTTATCGCTTGACGCTGAAAAACATTTTTCAGGGCATCACACGTTGAGACTCAGGTTGGATGTTGCGATGGAAAATATTGAACTGGAAGTCATCCATATCAATCCAAATTAAATATCTGTTTAAAACAACTTGTGGGGTTTTCTATATGATTTTTTCCACCGTTCAAACATTTTATCTATATTTTTCAAGAATAAGATCGTCTGGACTATCCGTGTTTGCCAGTGTTAGAATATAGGCCTACTTCACTAGGTCTTTCATTCCGAATTTTCTTAGGAACTTTCACCCACTCCTCATAATAATGCCTCCGGGAAATTCGAACTATTAACTATGAAAAAAAAAATGCACTAAACCAGCTAAACGCAAAAAATCTAAAGAAAATCTCCAAATTAATTTCAAGCTTGAAGGATTATCAAAACAAATTTTGAAAATAATCATTGGGAGCTCTTGGGGGTAATTAAGTTTTTATTTGAAAATTACTTGTTAAACATAATATAAATTATTATTGATATAGGTACTAAAGCAAAGCGGTACTCACACGTTTCAGTAGAGTTCATTCTCTCAGAACAATGTTTATCCACGAGAGGCACAATACACAATGTTCGAGATAAACCATAAATACAATAGTAGGTATCGGATTAAGATCACTTTTTTAAACTAGAATCGCTCACTAATTCTAGCTCTTGTAAACAAGTCAATAGTATCCCCCGACTTCCTAACTATTAATAAAAACAGTTACAGCCTGGAAACACCAGATCTTTACACTACATTTGTCCACCTAATTTACTGATTTTGCCCACTGTGCGTCGGATGGGGACTTTAAGCCTGGTGGCCCCTTTGGTGCTTTTCGACAGGACTTGGCTATGTGCCGGCACCTGGTTTCATCTTCTCGGTTCTCTTCATCAACATATCTCATGCAACACACACTATACACTACAAACAAACTCTTAAAAATGCACTCATCTTACACTCGTCTATGTGCACACTACAAGTACAAAACACTACGTAAGGTGGTCTGTCCAAATGGTATGTAGAATAAAATTAACTTACATTAACGCTATACCGGGTGTAACGATTACAAGTATAATAAAATTAATAACCATAAATTCTGGACTAAAACGAATCTGTACATGAAAAAAAAATTATGCAAAGAGTGAAAACTGGGAATTGTTTTACCTTATGTTCGTAAACCTCAACATGGCTCCCATTTGTGACACGGGAAATGTCAAGCAGTTTCAGTTTCGACCCATGTGTTATTAAGCACCTATGGTGTTACATTAAACAGTTTAAAAAGAAACTCACTTCATATTTCCTTAGACAACATAATAACATATAACCATGTTACATGTATACTTTTATTATTCCTTTATATTTTTAACTTTCCTTACCTGCCATTTTCTTAATCTAATTATAGGTTATTATTATTACTATTATTATTATTATTATTATTACTAATTTTCTTTCTTTCCCTTGTCAACTTTATATTGTGTAGTCTATAATTATCTATTATGTATCATTTATCGTAATTCTTATTGTATGTATAATTTAACCCTAGTGAAGTGGAAGAGACAACCTCACGGTCGTAACTCCATCAGTAAAATAAATAAATAAAAAATAGCATAAATTAATTATTGTAAATCTGCCAAATCACGTACCTGTGTCGTGTATACTGGTTCTTAACAAACTCTGCAGGAAAAAAATCAGGTGGTGTTAGGTCTGGTGAGCTGGCAGACCTCTTCCGATTCATCTAGCAATCATCGTCTTGCTGTGTGACGTGTGAGTCAGGTATAACACATTGAATATTTGTGACCATGTAAATTACTGTTAAATAGTCTTCTCCATTCACCTATTTATTCATATTTCTTTTGGTCCAAAAGGTATTTTTGCACTTTTTCACAGAATTCCAAGGAATGAAGCTACGGTGACTGTATTCATGAAAGATTTGAAAAATGTTTTAGTAACTTGACGCTTCTAAAATTAACAATATTGAATTAAAATAACCCGATCTCCTCTTTCAAATGCTACCAGCCTTAGCCATTTTGGATGCATAGTTTTGAAATTATAACTATTTATTTTATCATACTTTCAAGCGGGTAACCCGAATAATGAAAAATCTGATGGATCGCAATAGAACACACACATTTTAATACTTACACATTAAATGAAATGCCTCGCCGTATAGACAAACAATACACCTAAGTATGAGAAGAATATGAATGCATATTCAAGGTAGTTTGCATAATATCCTAAATTCTGTTTTCTAATAAGCTTTTGTGCTAACTTCAGTAAATGAATTCATATTAATTGCGGAATCGTGTTCCTGAATTTAAGCTCCACTGTTAGATATCCAGGGATTACCGGTGCCCTATATGTCATAGGGGATAGCATTACATATAGACCTTTGATTTATTGTATTTGATACAGAGAAGCGAAAGAGCACATTGTTTAACATTACCTGGCGTTTAGCGAGCTGCCAGAGATCAATATTATCACCAATTTTACATGTTCTGTTTGTGTAACATATTGCAGCACAGATGAAACTTTGTAGGGATGAGGAATCTATTTGCAGCCATTACACTGCAGTCTGTTCGAATTTAAAATATTTGTTTTATTGTTACTATTATTATTATTATTATTATTATTATTATATTATTATTATTATTATTATTATTATTATTAATATTATTATTATTATTATCATCATCATCATAATCATCATCCTGTCGTTTCAGCCATTTATGTGCAGCAATTACACAAAAATTTCAGTTTCAAATTTACACTTGAGTCAATATTTATTTTTATTATTAACTAATTCACTGGCACTGTCGAATCAGAGGTTCATGGCCGAGCGGATGTTAGGTCTCCATACATCCCTATTCATTTTACTCCCTGTATAATTTACCTGGGTCAAATTATGGTTATTATTAATCTTTCCACCATGTTCTTGGTCTACGTACTGGATGCTTTCCCTCTGGGTTACCTACAAGAAGTTTGCACGCTCCTTTTTCATTCCCACTTCGCGCCACATGTCCTGCCTATAACACGCAGTCTATAAGACCTAATTATTCTTATTATATCTGATTTTCCATAAAGATCATATAGTTCACTGTTACGCAGTTTTCTCTATTCAAAAGTTTTTTATCTCTCTTTGATCCAAAATTTTTCCTAAATTCTTTATTCTCAAATACTCATAATTTTTCTCCTGTTTCATAGAGACCACGTTTCGCAACCAAACAGTTTAACTGTAAGCACAACAGTTTTATTTTTGTTTTAGTTTAATATAATACATATATATATATATATGGTATGATATGAAAAATAAATGCCTGTACGGGATTCGAACCCGGAACTCTGAGTCTGTACCTCAGCGTGATATCCATTACACCACCAGGCGAATCCAATTCAAACACTTACTTTTCTTATATATGTATTAGCCTATATTCTCCATTATTACTAGATGTCGCGATAACTATATATGTATATATATAGTCCACCGCTGGGGTCTCGAGGTTGTGTGCTCCCTTGTCACGCAGCGGGCCCGGGTTCGATTCCCGGTCGGGACATTGTATCCCTAGTATAGAAGGACTCCGACAATACACTAAATTTTGAATCATAGTGCTCAAAAATAGAAAATCAAATGATCCCAATTGGGCAGTTAACTGAAGAGGCCAAAGAGGCAGAAACAAAGATTTTCTACGATATAGAGAACGTAGTACTCGAAAAAAATCAAGACTCTCAACAAACAATGTTTTGACCATGCTATTAATTTCGTCCGATACTGTTGATGCTAGTTTTCGGAATCCTATTCAAAATAAACCCGAGCCGTTGTATTCGGAAGTGCTGCGATTACTGAAATGCAGAATTCCGAACCAACAGTTATCAAGCATATCTCGTCAATAACATGATGATATCCAAACTGATTAATCTCAGTAAATATATACAAGTGAAGAAAAAGAAAGTAACTGATTTTAAAAAGGATTTCGAAATTTGTGGGAGAAACGTCGAATTGAGTTCTTTATACCAACTTCACTTTCATTTCATTTTTAGGTAATAAGAAACCAGATAATAA
Organism: Diploptera punctata; assembly: GCA_030220185.1. Lineage (NCBI taxonomy): Eukaryota > Metazoa > Arthropoda > Insecta > Blattodea > Blaberidae > Diploptera > Diploptera punctata. The sequence continues at coordinate 46,076 of JASPKZ010008975.1, read as the reverse complement.
GTAGGGAAAGGATTTTGAGGTGCTGCACTATTCCAAATATATAGCTGTTTTCATACCTATAGTTCAATATATGTATTTGGGGGGATGAAATGAAGAGGGATGAACACAGTTTGTTGCACCTTTTTGCACCTTTCCGTGAGATTATTATATTTCGCCCCTCTTTTCTTTTTTATGCTTCAGCGCCCCTTTCCCCACTCTTCTCTGCGTTTTTAAAAGATATGACAGAAAATGTATATTTTTTCTTCTTGAACAGCTTTTTAAAATCTCAATCAGAAGTCAACAACATTAAATAAACATTAAAGTATAATTTATGTAATTTATACCCCAGAAACAATGGCCAATCTGCAGTACGAAGTGAACAATAGTAAATAATAAATTTTCAAATATAATTTATGTAAAACACCAGTAATTTATATTCCAGCAACGATGGACAATCTGCAGTTGTGAAGTTAAAATTAAATTTCAACTGTGTTGTTGTAATAATTTATAATAAATTCGATTAGTACTGGTAATAATTTAACAGTTTTCTATCTACCGACTTGTTGTTGTCTGTTATTTACTAGCCTGAACCACAACGTATGTAATTAGTATTACAACTGGGTTTTCACAATATTAACATGGCGAATGTTAAGAAGGATGCACTTTCAGATGAATTCAAAACGCAATTTATCGAAACTAATGGCATCATTTTTTGCTGTTCCATCTAAGAAGTAAATATTGCAATAAACTAGAGAACTATGATTTACCTCTTATGGACTCTAAAACAAAAAAAAATTGGTGCAAAATGATATGAATATTATATAAACTAAGTTCATGTAACTGGTTTAAACCTTAATTCAATTGTTTCAGCAGCACCTTTTTTTTTCATTTTTTTTATCTATTTACAGAACATTTTTCCCCCATTACAACCAAAAATTTGCAACTTAAAACACTTTCCCTGATAATAAGGAATAATTATGAAATATATATACATAATAAAAGTATTGTTTTAATTTTAATAGGCCCTATACCATTATCATCCAAGTAAGAAATTTCATACCTATTTTATGTACATTTACAGAATATTTCATTTGATGAAATCAAAATATAGAATTAAAAATAATAAATAATCATAGGACTGCTAACATTTTGCGGCGTGAGATATTTTAATGCAAATAAGTCAAATCAAATCCCCTGATGATGAAACTGATTCTAGTTTTGTGTATTACAAACAGATTTGGCATGGTTTTATTTTTAACATAAAAAATGAGAGTTCGCGGTTCACCACTTGTATTCCGTATATGCGATGCTGTATTTAAAGATGTAAAAGCCAAAAATAATAATACAATATTATAACATATACACTGGTTTTTATTCATATTAGTATTGTCGTTGTGTTTAACGGAGGGTAGGGTCATCTTACGACGACCCTCTCTAACTTATATCGCAGCTTACTACGGAAAACGGCATAGGCAAGAGAAGCTGGCCATAACCCAAAACATTTTCTCCTTAATAGCAATGACTACACTCAATCTGCGTATTAATTGTCATAAAACGCGCCGAATTTTTACTTCACTGAATAAAATCCCGGGAATGTCCCCTGCATTAAATTTTTTATAATTATAACGTCTCCAAGTAGACGAACAGGGAAAATACTCCGCCCGTTTTAAAATTTTGACAAAATGCTGTACAGAGAGTCACGTTAAAATTATTTTCTATTCTATGTAGGCCTATGGTGGCGCAAGCTGAGTCAACTTACTTTCTCATGGTTTGTACCTAGGATTACTGAACTCTTCCAATTTCCCGGTATCAGTTAAACAGAGGCAGAAGAGAATTTTCAAACAGAAGTTGTAAAAAATCTAAGCGTATTTTACAATAACCATTAGAAGATCAAGACAGAAATTTCGTTTCGCATGTAGTACGAGTATGTATAGCTTGTTCCGAAAATATAAGACAGTGGTATAATTGGGGCAGTTCATATTTGCATTTGGTGATTGTATGGTTTGGAGAGAACATAAAATCATTCAAATAATTATTTTTGTTTGTGCAAAGTGTCCAGCTTCAATAAAAAAAATTAAGGTCATTACGTATCCAAATCTGTCATCAGTAATTAGATCTAAAGTACACGGGATCAGATATTCCAACTCCAACACCACCAGCAACATTACAAGAGGGTAGTACCAGCATTCAATTTATCCCTAGAATCAAAAGACAACAATCCGCGATAATTAAACGATTTTGTACGCGATTTGCGTCTTACGAAAGAAAAAAATGAAGTTTCAAGAACGAGATTAAAATAAGACAGTCGTTAGCTCCTGGTACAACTTTTTTTTTTGTTATAGACATCGTGAACAAGACTATAAAAAGTATTCGTAATAGTGGGGGAGACTGTGTACTATTGTGATATCCCTGGCATGATTGGTCGCCTATGAACAGTTTATGAACCGGCAGATTGGCGTATATTTATAGATTAGCAAAAAAAGTATAATGACCGCATAATGGGAATAAATTAACTTCAATTCGCGTAGATCATTCAGTGTGCATGAAAAAAAAAACATACAAACATGTGTACTATTCTAGAAAAAATATATAGTGAACACAAGTGGCACGTGTGTGGTGACCTTTAGGTGTGTGGTATTTTATTGGGACAACTAGGAAGGTACACGATATTTTCTCTCTTCTTTTTTTTTTGTGTATGGGACTCTAGAGCAAGAGAAAGACACTGGAAAGTTACTAATTTGCCGAGGAGAAAACAAAAGTTTCTGGATAATGTTAAAGATGATCAATGTTAGAAAATTATAAAAACCATGCTCGAAAAGTTCAGGGTACTGGGATGTAACATGAGCTTGAAATTACTGAGTCGGCCAGTCAGTGATAGTTTACACTGAACAACTCAATAGTAGTATAGAAACAGCGGGTTCTGGCGCATCCACCATTTCTCAATTTCTGACACATATTCACCAAAATCGTATGAAAGTAAAAAAATTAGGTCGAAAATCAGACAATTTTGATGACATGCTTTCTTTAAAAATGGAAAAAAAAGTAATCAAATAAGCAAAAACTACATACATAAGTAAAGAAAAATTAGTTTTTAAGTTGATTTTTTATATATAAACATATTAATTTTTTACTATAAACTAATGATTTTTTTAGTTTCAAAGTTAAAACAAAGTCTATTATTAATATGTAAAGACCTTTTTTATTAGACCCCATAAAAATAAGAAAATATTTAATAAATTTATATGTATTTTAGAATTATTGATTAAGAAATCAAGTATAAAACTACTAATTTTAAGGTGGGACCATCGGTCCCCCTTTAAAAATAAGAAAATAATTATTAAATTTATATGTATTGTGAAATTATTTATTTAATAATCAAGTATAAAACTACTAATTTTAAAGAGCGTCTGACAGACGCCCTTTAAAAATAAGAAAATAATTATTAAATTTGTATACATTATGAAATTATTTATTTAATAATTAAGTATACAACAAGTAATTTTATGAGTTAATATTTAGATTTAAAAAAATGAATTTTTATAATAAGATTATACAAAACTTAAAAAATAATAATGAATAATGTAACTGATATAAAAAATAATAAATTACTTTTTAATAACAAAGAAGTGTATATCATACTTGATGAAGATAATAATCCTTGGTTTAAAGGAAATAATATTGCAGAAATATTGGAATATGAAAGACCTAGAAATGCAATAAAAAGATATGTGGATAAAGAAGATATTTTAAGATTTTCATCATTTTCAGGTAGCGTCAAAACAACGCTACCTGAAAATCAACTAAAAACTGTATTTATTAATGAATTTAGTATGTGTTGTCTACTACAAAGGAGATATTAATCACACACCATTTACAATACTTTTATACCTCAAAATCATATGAAAAAAAAGACAATTTTAATATCAAAAATTTAAAAATAAAAAGAAGATTAAAAAATAAAGAAGATATAAAAATTAAAAAAAGAAGATTTAAAAATAATAAAAATTATTCAAGGTAAAAATCAAATTCATGTAAAGCTTTTTCAATTTTTTCAATAGCTATTCTTTTTATTTTTTTTATTTGTTTCTTCTGTGTTTATAACTTTTATTGAACGTTGTAAATATATATTAATTACATGCTCAATTTCTGGAAAATTTTCTTCATACGTGTTCAATAAGTCTATAAGTTCATCACTTATTTTTAGCAAAGTATAAACTTTATCATTTTGTTCCATTAATATTCTAGCATCAACTAAGGATTCATCATCTAAGGATTCCATTTATTGATAAACATTTTTATAAACACTCTAATTTTATATCATAGTAAGGATTCTTATCCCCAACCAAAACACTAAAATTTTATATCATAGTAAGGATTCTTATCTCCAAACAATCCATTATATACTAATACGTATTCACTTTTATTTATTTTTTATATCTTTATCTGATAATTTTTCATATCTTTTAGGAAGCTAGAATTCTCTTTCTTCATCTTCGATTTTTAAAGTTCCTATAATTGTAGCTCCATATTTTGTTTCAATTTTTTTCAACGATATCAGTTCATATTTTCCAGGTTCTATATCACTAAATTTATATGTCTTTGAGAACGATCCGATTCTGTTGAATGCTTCCATTTATTAGAAAACATTTTTTATAAACATTTTTAATTTCATAAATTTATACACCATTATTAATAGTTTCTATATTCTTGTAAAATTCAGTCTACTGATTAAAACCGTAAGCTCTAGTATTTATTCCATCCTCTAAAATATACCTTTTATCATCATATGGACTTAGAGCGCTATTTTATTTACTTCAATAGTTGAAATGTCATGCTTATTTGATCTAATGAGATTATTAACTCTATATTGTTTTTCTCCATTAAACAAACAATTGTAATAATCTTCAAATTTAATGGTTTTGTCAACAACACATTTCTTTGTACCTTTTGATTTTTAAATTTCCTTTTCTTAAAGTTTTATATCATACATTTTACTTCTTAATCCTATAAATTCTTTTATTATTTTACCACAGTTTTCATCTTTCATTTTCCCTAAAACTTTCTTATTTCTCTTTGGCATCCAATGATATTTAGAAAAAATCACTTGTATCAAAATATTCAATCATAGCTTCCATATCTCTATAAAAGTCATTTGTTTTTATATTGTAAATAAACTAGTCGGTATCAGTATAACAAACTTCTATTTTATCTCCATATTTCTTTTTCATTACGTTATAAAGAAAATCATACATAAAATATTTGCTTAAATCTAGAATGCAAATTCCAACATATATAGGTTTATTAAAATTTAACTTCTCTTTACCCATATGCAATGCTACCATTTTCTCTGTAAATATTGTTCTATCCTTGAAAGCAGGCGTTACTATATCTCTTTCAATTTTAATATAATCATTCAATACTTTTATATTACATATTTTACGAATCGATTCCATTCCCTTACCAAATACACTATTATTCATCAATTTGAAGAAATCCTTTTCAAAATCATTTGTAGCCTTAGTTCGCATTACAGTATTTAAATCAATGTAAGACTTTAACCAATTAGATTGTTTAAATTCTGAGATCCTATGTTTTATTTAATTTTGATTCCCAAGCTAAGATATATTTGTAAATGTTTATAATGTAATAGATAATTCTTGTTTTCTTTTAAGGTTAATAATAATTTTTGACTCTTTGTTTATTTAAATTGTTTTTGATAAGGACTTAACCATTCCGAATTGACTTCTAATTGTTCTGGTGCTAATGGATAATCATTATGTTGTTTATGAAATTCATGAGTATATTCTAAATCTACTTCCAAAATGTATCCTGTTTTTCAAAATTTTGAAATGTCACATACATTGAAATTATTTGTATCTTTAACCCATTTAAAATCACGTGTTGGCAGTTCTTCTATCATAGCTCTTCCATATAAATTATTCATAACTAAATATGCTAAGCAATTACTTTCCTTATCTTTATTTTAATTTTCCATATATTTATTATTTGCTTTTACATATCTCTTGGAAACTTGATTAATTCCACCCCTTTTTCCTTCTTCTATCATAAATATCATATCATAATCTTTTATTATTTCCAAATTTACTTTAGTAAATTTTAACATAGCATCCCAAGATAATCTAGGAGCTGTATAATAGTAACAAGGATCTAATTTATAAATTTTCATACAAACGTCTCTAAAATTTTCAAATACATCAGCAAGTAAAAGTGTATCAATTTTAACATACAAGTCGTGAAATTCTCCTAGATTTTTAATATTGAATTCCTTCCATAAAGTGATCACAAACTCATATTCTTCATTGTCTATTTCTGAATTGTTAAATGTACCGTACTATAGAATGATTCTATAGGAGGAATAGTTTCTTCTTTAAAATTTTCAAATGAATCAATGTAATAGTGCACCGGGGAGCGGAACGGACAAACAGGCTTGAAGATGATGATGATGATGATGATGATAATAATAATAATAATAATAATCCATCCATAGTAATTCTTCCCGAAGGCAGGTCCTTCACAGCAATCTTAACATTTTCATGCTATGCTTGCAGCTTTACTAGGGAATTATAGGTGTGGTAGGCATCCCGTTGCTTTCCACACCGGGGAAAGATGATGACGATGATGATAATGATAAGGATGATGATGATGATGGCTATATGATTTTGGGGACCGTTTGGACCTTAAAGTTTTCCTGACATTTGTCTTACAGGCGGGGGAAAAACCCCGATGAAAACCTCACCCAGAAAAACTGCCCCGACCGGAGATCGAACCCGGGTCCGCTGCGTGACAAGGCAGCACGCTACCTCGAAACCACAGCGGTGGACAATAATAATAATAATAATAATAATAATAATAATAATAATAAAATACCGTCACGCGGGAACTGCATAAACTAATCGAATTCCTCAGCAATTGAATTTATGGTCCGATCTTGCTGGTTTACAGAATACGTATCTTGTTTGTTAATTAAATCGTATGTACAGTCTACAATTTTGTTGCGAGAAAAAAACACGGCAACCTCTTGAGCGATTTCTACACATCGGCTTTCTGGTAAACCTCCGCTCCTAATGGTCGGATTTCGCCTATTTTGGAGACTGCCTTTTTCGTTTTATTTTATTAAGACACACTGAATTTCTTTGCGAAAAGTTGAAAATCTAGGCCGCTAGAGCGATTTTCAAATTTTCGTTTTAGGTAAATCCCCACTCCTAAAGGTCCAATTTCACTGGTTAACGATCTCGACCTTATGGTATCTTCATTGATTGGTATACGCCGAGTTTTTTTACGAAAAAATCGTCTATATATAATTCCCTAGTAAAGCTGCAAAGCATAGCATGAAGATGCGGTGAAAGACCTGCCCTTGGGCAGAATTGCTATGGATGGAAACAGTAGCCTACATCTAATAATATATTTTAGTTATGGTCACTTTCGGTATCTACTAAGAAGAATCGTTCAAGGTTTTTAAAAGAATTGATCAGTTACATGAGAACAACTTCATATTATGTAACATTCCTTGGGAATATTCTAATAAAGATGGAAATAATAATAAAAATAATATTAATAATAATAATAATAATAATATCAGAGTTCAGATTCTTTACGTGCCGTAAATCTACGATATGGATCACATTGCTTTGGTTTCCTTCCAATGGAACCCATTATCAAGATTTTTACGCCCTTAAAATATCATCGACCCGGCTGGGTTCTAACTCGCGAATCTTGCAAACAGGAGGGCATGGTAACAACTAGTCCACCAGGACCGGCGTTTTTATTTAGGAACATTCTACAATCCAGTGGTTCTCCTTCAACACAAAGATATTTTTGCGCAAGAGATCTCTGCCTATTCCATTTTTTTTCATATGTCTCCTTACTCTATTCATCTAACATTCTCTTTCGTTAAAAATCTTTGGTATTCTGTATACTTCTTTTCGAATAAGATGAACGTGTCATTTTAAAACGTTTTCCTCTATTTACATAATATTTTTCTTGATTTTATCTCCTTTCTTGAGATTCTTGTGGAGTGCCTCCAGAAATCCAACTCTACTGCTAACAGTTTTCAGCTTGTTGGCCATGTATCTCAATTCCTATAATAAAATTCCTAGTTACAATGCGTGAATACTAGTTTCTTAATTCTGTGTAATATATTATATTCCATAATACTAAATTTACTAACCATTAAACAATTTTTTTTACATAAATGACGTTTTTTCAATTTCGTTAGTTAAATTCACATTTTTTTATCGAAAATAGAACACAAATATTTAATATTTTCAATATTATATTTTGACTCTGAGACACACATTAGCTGTTCTGTCGTGCCCAATGAAATATTTTGATGTTATGAAATGTATTTGTAATCCCCATTTTTCTGATTTACAGTTGATTATCTTATCATTATGGGCCTATATTATCATGAGGATTCTAATATAAGCAAATCTAATAGTTCGACCATTAATGAAATATGGTGGTGCTAGATGGGACCCTTACACGAAGTATCAAATAAAAAAGTCGGGTACAGGAATAAAATGTGTTAATGGAGTAATGGTCCATGTTTACGAAATTATTAATGTGTTCGAATGGGAATATGTAGAAGAATGCTAGGTTAACGCAATGTATAGATCATTCGGAAAGCAACAAGTGTGGATCGATATCAAAACACCATTCGACAAACTATTTAAGGAAGGAATGACCATAATTTCAAAATTAATTGTGAGCAGCAAAGAACGGACGTAGGTAAATTTCCCCACCTTAATTAAAAACCATCAATCATTGTAATGACTTGGCTCCAAGTTACCTTTAAGGGTTGTTCTATAAATAAATGTTAAGATATTTTTTTTTTAATTCTGCATGTATGTTAGGCCTAATAATAAGAAGTTAAAATTATGTTATATGAAGCATGGTTCAATTATATCTGCTTAATGTAGGCCTGTATGCAGTAAATTGTTTAATATAACATTTCAATGCATTTTTGTAATTTTCTTTTGTAATGATTTGGAGAAACATCAGTTCTTTATTTTAATATAGAACATTGCAACCGAACCTAGATCCACTTATAGTGAAGAAAAATACAAACCTATAATTATAAGGTATACTGTCCAGATATCACTCACATAAGGTAAATTGTAGCTTGAAGGTTCATTATAGCCGTATCAAATGTAAAAATGGCCATTATACGGATGGTTTAATTGTAATTAATATATATTTACAGTTAAAGTTTATTATTAGCAAGGTAGTATAATAAATTTTCACTTAGAATCGGTTAGATACGGTATTTCTCTTTTGAAAACAGAGTTCCAAATATCGCCCGTTATACATAAACAATGGACCAAGAATAATTTCCAGAATAAGAGCAAAATGTAAGTAGAAATACACATTGTAATATATATTATATTAACAGGTCTGAACTAAATTGAGCTGGAAATTGAGAAAATCAAAAACATGGAAATAAGTTATTCAATTGCCGCAACAAGTTATTGAAAGTTAGGATTCCTGCATTTTATTTGTTTTGTCACTTTTCTCATACGAATATACCCACCTACAACACTTGTTACATGTGGGAACCATGTCTATCGTCTGAAAACAATCCATAGCAAATGGGAACATTCAGTTATGTTAGGAATAACTTAGTGAATGATATGGCTTCTTAATCAGTAAGAATGGCTCCTGGCCTCACATCCACATGTGTTAATCACAAAGGTAGACAATCATCTTGTCAGTGTAGGGGTGACGTGTGATCAGCATGTCAGGTCCATCAGCCGTTATAGCTGGTTTTCTCAACCTGGAGTCGCTACTTATTGCAGCTACACAAATTCCTCACGATGCTGGGTGGGCACCGGTCACATACTGGCAGAAATTCCATGAGAAAATTTCCTCCCCTATAGAAACCCGAACCAGCGCAAGTCTTCAGCTCTGTCACAAGGCTTCTTGTCTAAACCACCAGGCTACGGGGCGGGACGAATGGAATTATCATAAGTAATTCCACGAGTGATTTCCAATTTATCTAGAGAATTTGGAAATCAAGAGTGTCATTTGTTTGGACTATTTAACGAATAAAATTAAGCTGTTTACTCACAAATCATTATTTAAATATAGTTATTTTAAAATATGTATATATTTAATATAAACAAACGACGATGTTTGAAAACAAGTGAGAAACGATTGGTACGCTTCGTTTGCTTCTTTGTTCGTCACTGCAACCAGATTATATTATATATTGCCAAAGGAACGCAATATTGTAAGAATCCACTCTTGGAAAAAATACATTTAAGAAAGTGCAAACAGTGGTTTCTTTTTTTTTTGTGGTATAATCAATTGCTACAAATGTTTTTATATTAAATCCAGCATGCGGTATGTGTTGACATTCATGCACTATATATACAATCTGGTAGCCGTATTTCCTAGTGAGTCAGTCAGTGGAAAATAATGCTATGACCTCTATTCAGATTGTTAAAAAGGAGGTGCTTTCTTTATTATGATAAACTTTAGTTGGTAAATTTTAGGCGAAACTCGACTGTGATTGGTTGTAAATAAAAAATCATTGAAATGTGATTGGTCATTGACTCCCATTTGGGGCATGAGTTAAATAGTCATAAGTAATGCCACGAGTGATTTCCAATTTATCTAGAGAATTTGAAAATCGAGAGTGGCATTTGTTAGGACTATTTAACGAATAAAATTAAGCTGTTTTACTCACAAATCGTTATTTAAATATAGTTATTTTAAAATATTTATATATTTAATGTAAACGGGGATGTTTGAAAACAATTGATAAACGTTTGTTATGTTTCATTTGTTCATCACTGCAACCAGATCATATTTATTGTCAAATAGAATCTTAATATTGTAAGAATGCACCCTAGTGAAGAGAAAATGAAACACATCACACTGTTTATAACCAATATTATAGGTTATTCATAAATTTCTGACATCCTATGATGTAAATATGTCAATTATATTTTTCTGGAGCGTTAATACCAGGGAAATAATACATTTAAGAAAGTGCAAACAGTGTTTTTTTCTTTTTTGAGGTATAATCAATTGCTACGAATGTTTTTCTATTATACCTCGCAAGCAGAATCTCGTTACATTTGTGCACTATATATACAATCTGGGAGCCACTTGATAAAATGAAAGCGATATAATGAAAGTGATAAAATCGAGTCGAAAAACAACTGTGATTGGTTGTAAATCAAAATTCATTGAAATGTGATTGGTCATTGACTGTCATTTGGGGCATGAGTTAATTAGTCATAAGTAATACCACGAGTGATTTCCAATTTATCTAGAGGATTTGGAAATCAATAGTGGCATTTGTTAGGACCATTTAACGAATAAAGTTAAGCTGTTTACTCACAAATCATTATTTAAATATAGTTATTTTAAAATGCAGTATTTATATATTTAATGTAAACGTTGATGTTTGAAAACAGATGAGAAATGTTTATTATGCTTAATTTGTTCATCTCTGCAACCAGATCATATTATTTTTTGCCAAAGGATCGCAATATTGTAAGAATGTACCCCAGTTGAGAAAAAATGAAACACATTAAACTGTTTATAACCAACATTATATGTTATTAATTAATTTATGATGTCCTATGAGGTAAATTATATTATTATGGAACGTAAATTCCTGGGAAATAGTACGTTTAAGAAAGTGCAAACAATGGTTTCTTTTTATTGTGTTAAAATCAATTACTACGAATGTTTTTTCTATTATATCTCGCAAGCAGTATCTGCTTACATTCGTGCACTATGTATGCCATCTGGTAGCAGTGTTTATTAGAGTCAGTCACTGCAAATTAATACTCTGGCCTATTCAGAATGTTAAAAAGGAGGAGCTTTCTTTAATATGATAAACTTATTTGATAGCTTCCAAGTGTAACACGACTGTGATTGGTTGTAAATCAAAATTCATTGAAACCCGATAGGGAATTGAATCCCATTTGGGGCATGAGTTAGTCAAAGTAAATTTTACACGGGAGTAGTCCTATCGTCTGATTTTTTACTATTCGCTGCGTATTATTTCAACAAAAAATCAACATGAACACTTATAATAACGCGAAAGTAACACCTACAGTATAAATTGCAGAATTATTTTTACCAGTGAAGCTCACCTATTTAAGTAGATATGATGAAAAAGTATCATACTTTTTCTTAATAGATCAAGCATGTTGATTGTAATTTTTATTATCGTTTTTCCAAAACTTATATTAATATTAATGTAAAAATGCATGCCTGCATGCACTCACTATTCCTTTTGTAATTTTATATTATTTATCTATGTGATATTTAGTGATAAGCTTACTTGTAAATGTTTTACGAGAGTCAATTGTTCACGCATATACCAGTTTAGTTACTGAATAATAATAATAGTAATAATAATAATAATAATAATAATAATAACCCCTCAGGGGTCCTCATCTAGGGGATATGTGGATGGCGACCACAAGGTGCCCAAGCTGAGCAAAACATTTCTTCCACTTACTTGTGTTTTGCACTCTTTTAACTTTACTATCTAACTTCTATTGGTTAACTCTTGTTTTTTTGACGCCGACGCTATTAGGGCATCCGAGGGCTAGGGAGTATTTCCTTTCTTCCATTTCTTCTTTCCTTTATTTTCTTTTCTTCTCCAGAAAATCCTGACCAGAGGCTATAAGATGGCAGCCCCATCACTGGTCTTGCCTTCCTTTGGCCAGCAACCAATCGAATGGACTATTATTATGCTTTCAAGTCTTATACGAGAATTTCCCTCAAACGCTGGAGGGAAAATTTTCTATAGGATCGTAACAGGCCTTGGCCTAATACTTGGAAGGAACAAGAAGATAATAATAATAATAATAATAATAATAATAATAATAATAATAATAATAATAATAATAATAATAATAATGGTAATATTTTCGCAGTACATCATTAAAATCAGAACATATTCAAAGTCATTAAATACGTACTATCATCTTCCCAAATATGGGGACATTAAATGCCAGCATATTTTAATTTAAACATATGCTTCAACTCTGGAAACGCATTTTATGAAGGACTAGAGGGACTCTTCCCAAATATATATATATATATATATATATATATATATAAATATGATATGAAAAAAAAATGAATGCTTGAGTCGGGATTCGAACTCGAGTCTCTAAATCCCGACTCAAGCATTCATTTTTCTTTTCATATCATATTTGCCTTCATTGCCAAATGTCAAAAATATATTTATAATATCTATATATATATATATATATATATATAGACCAGAGGGCAGGTCTTTCACTGCATTCATAGCATTTTCATGCTATGCTTTGCAGCTTTACCAGGGAATTATAGGTGTGCTTCCCGTTGTTTTCCACACCGATGATGGATGATTGGATGATGATGATGATAATGATAAGGGTGATGATGATGGCCGGATGATTTTCGGGGACCGTTAGGCTCTAAGCGTCCTGACATTTGTCTTACTGGTGAGGAAAAACCCTGAAGAAAACCTCCACTAGGGTGCATTCAAAGAATATTGCGAATCTATTAGGCAATAAACATGATCTGGTTGCAGTGATGAATAAATGAAACATAACAAACGTTTTTAATTTGTTTTCAAACATCACCGTTTACATTAAATATATAAATATTTTAAAATAACTATACATTTATAATGATTTGTGAGTAAACAGCTTAATTTTATTCGTTAAATATTCCTGACAAATGCCACTCTTGATTTCCAAATTCTCTAGATAAATTGGAAATCACTCGTGGCATTACTTATGACTATTTAACTCATGCCCCAAATGGGAGTCAATGACCAATCACGATACAATGATTTTTTATTTACAACCAATCACAGTCGTGTTTCGCCTAGAATTTACCAACTAAAGTTTATCATACTAAAGAAAGCACCTCCTTTTTAACAATCTGAATAGGTCATAGCATTATTTTCCACTGACTGACTCACTAGGAAATACGGCTACCAGATTGTATATATAGTGCATGAATGTCAACACATACCGCATGCTGGATTTAATATAAAAACATTTGTAGCAATTGATTATACCACAAAAAAAAAAGAAACCACTGTTTGCACTTTCTTAAATGTATTTTTTTCAAGAGTGGATTCTTACAATATTGCGTTCCTTTGGCAATATATAATATAATCTGGTTGCAGTGACGAACAAAAGAAGCAAACGAAGCGTACCAATCGTTTCTCACTTGTTTTCAAACATCGTCGTTTGTTTATATTAAATATATACATATTTTAAAATAACTATATTTAAATAATGATTTGTGAGTAAACAGCTTAATTTTATTCGTTAAATAGTCCAAACAAATGACACTCTTGATTTCCAAATTCTCTAGATAAATTGGAAATCACTCGTGGAATTACTTATGATAATTCCATTCGTCCCGCCCCGTAGCCTGGTGGTTTAGAGAAGAAGCCTTGTGACAGAGCTGAAGACTTGCACTGGTTCGGGTTTCTATAGGGGAGGAAATTTTCTCATGGAATTTCTGCCAGTATGTGACCGGTGCCCACCCAGCATCGTGAGGAATTTGTGTAGCTGCAATAAGTAGCGACTCCAGGTTGAGAAAACCAGCTATAACGGCTGATGGACCTGACATGCTGATCACACGTCACCCCTACACTGACAAGATGATTGTCTACCTTTGTGATTAACACATGTGGATGTGAGGCCAGGAGCCATTCTTACTGATTAAGAAGCCATATCATTCACTAAGTTATTCCTAACATAACTGAATGTTCCCATTTGCTATGGATTGTTTTCAGACGATAGACATGGTTCCCACATGTAACAAGTGTTGTAGGTGGGTATATTCGTATGAGAAAAGTGACAAAACAAATAAAATGCAGGAATCCTAACTTTCAATAACTTGTTGCGGCAATTGAATAACTTATTTCCATGTTTTTGATTTCTCAATTTCCAGCTCAATTTAGTTCAGACCTGTTAATATAATATATATACAATGTGTATTTCTACTTACATTTTGCTCTTATTCTGGAAATTATTCTTGGTCCATTGTTTATGTATAACGGGCGATATTTGGAACTCTGTTTTCAAAAGAGAAATACCGTATCTAACCGATTCTAAGTGAAAATTTATTATACTACCTTGCTAATAATAAACTTTAACTGTAAATATATATTAATTACAATTAAACCATCCGTATAATGGCCATTTTTACATTTGATACGGCTATAATGAACCTTCAAGCTACAATTTACCTTATGTGAGTGATATCTGGACAGTATACCTTATAATATTATAGGTTTGTATTTTTCTTCACTATAAGTGGATCTAGGTTCGGTTGCAATGTTCTATATTAAAATAAAGAACTGATGTTTCTCCAAATCATTACAAAAGAAAATTACAAAAATGCATTGAAATGTTATATTAAACAATTTACTGCATACAGGCCTACATTAAGCAGATATAATTGAACCATGCTTCATATAACATAATTTTAACTTCTTATTATTAGGCCTAACATACATGCAGAATTAAAAAAAAAATATCTTAACATTTATTTATAGAACAACCCTTAAAGGTAACTTGGAGCCAAGTCATTACAATGATTGATGGTTTTTAATTAAGGTGGGGAAATTTACCTACGTCCGTTCTTTGCTGCTCACAATTAATTTTGAAATTATGGTCATTCCTTCCTTAAATAGTTTGTCGAATGGTGTTTTGATATCGATCCACACTTGTTGCTTTCCGAATGATCTATACATTGCGTTAACCTAGCATTCTTCTACATATTCCCATTCGAACACATTAATAATTTCGTAAACATGGACCATTACTCCATTAACACATTTTATTCCTGTACCCCGACTTTTTTATTTGATACTTCGTGTAAGGGTCCCATCTAGCACCACCATATTTCATTAATGGTCGAACTATTAGATTTGCTTATATTAGAATCCTCATGATAATATAGGCCCATAATGATAAGATAATCAACTGTAAATCAGAAAAATGGGGATTACAAATACATTTCATAACATCAAAATATTTCATTGGGCACGACAGAACAGCTAATGTGTGTCTCAGAGTCAAAATATAATATTGAAATATTAAATATTTGTGTTCTATTTCGATAAAAAAATGTGAATTTAACTAACGAAATTGAAAAAACGTCATTTATGTAAAAAAAATTGTTTAATGGTTAGTAAAATTTAGTATTATGGAATATAAATATATTACACAGAATTAAGAAACTAGTATTCACGCATTGTAACTAGGAATTTTATTATAGGAATTGAGATACATGGCCAACAAGCTGAAAACTGTTAGCAGTAGAGTTGGATTTCTGGAGGCACTCCACAAGAATCTCAAGAAAGGAGATAAAATCAAGAAAAATATTATGTAAATAGAGGAAAACGTTTTAAAATGACACGTTCATCTTATTCGAAAAGAAGTATACAGAATACCAAAGATTTTTAACGAAAGAGAATGTTAGATGAATAGAGTAAGGAGACATATGAAAAAAAAATGGAATAGGCAGAGATCTCTTGCGCAAAAATATCTTTGTGTTGAAGGAGAACCACTGGATTGTAGAATGTTCCTAAATAAAAACGCCGGTCCTGGTGGACTAGTTGTTACCATGCCCTCCTGTTTGCAAGATTCGCGAGTTAGAACCCAGCCGGGTCGATGATATTTTAAGGGCGTAAAAATCTTGATAATGGGTTCCATTGGAAGGAAACCAAAGCAATGTGATCCATATCGTAGATTTACGGCACGTAAAGAATCTGAACTCTGATATTATTATTATTATTATTATTAATATTATTTTTATTATTATTTCCATCTTTATTAGAATATTCCCAAGGAATGTTACATAATATGAAGTTGTTCTCATGTAACTGATCAATTCTTTAAAAACCTTGAACGATTCTTCTTAGTAGATACCGAAAGTGACCATAACTAAAATATATTATTAGATGTAGGCTACTGTTTCCATCCATAGCAATTCTGCCCAAGGCAGGTCTTTCACCGCATCTTCATGCTATGCTTTGCAGCTTTACTAGGGAATTATATATAGACGATTTTTTCGTAAAAAAACTCGGCGTATACCAATCAATGAAGATACCATAAGGTCGAGATCGTTAACCAGTGAAATTGGACCTTTAGGAGTGGGGATTTACCTAAAACGAAAATTTGAAAATCGCTCTAGCGGCCTAGATTTTCAACTTTTCGCAAAGAAATTCAGTGTGTCTTAATAAAATAAAACGAAAAAGGCAGTCTCCAAAATAGGCGAAATCCGACCATTAGGAGCGGAGGTTTACCAGAAAGCCGATGTGTAGAAATCGCTCAAGAGGTTGCCGTGTTTTTTTTCTCGCAACAAAATTGTAGACTGTACATACGATTTAATTAACAAACAAGATACGTATTCTGTAAACCAGCAAGATCGGACCATAAATTCAATTGCTGAGGAATTCGATTAGTTTATGCAGTTCCCGCGTGACGGTATTTTATTATTATTATTATTATTATTATTATTATTATTATTATTATTATTGTCCACCGCTGTGGTTTCGAGGTAGCGTGCTGCCTTGTCACGCAGCGGACCCGGGTTCGATCTCCGGTCGGGGCAGTTTTTCTGGGTGAGGTTTTCATCGGGGTTTTTCCCCGCCTGTAAGACAAATGTCAGGAAAACTTTAAGGTCCAAACGGTCCCCAAAATCATATAGCCATCATCATCATCATCCTTATCATTATCATCATCGTCATCATCTTTCCCCGGTGTGGAAAGCAACGGGATGCTACCACACCTATAATTCCCTAGTAAAGATGCAAGCATAGCATGAAAATGTTAAGATTGCTGTGAAGGACCTGCCTTCGGAAGAATTACTATGGATGGATTATTATTATTATTATTATTATTATCATCATCATCATCATCATCATCATCATCTTCAAGCCTGTTGGTCCGTTCCGCTCCCCGGTGCACTATATGCTGCAGGTGCAGGTCGTCTTTCCAATGACGGTTTGGTCTTCCTACATTTATTCGGCCTAGAGGTCTATAATGAAGCAGCTGTTTTGATAAACGATTATTTGGCATTCTTTGCATTTGTTCAAACCAATTACGTTTATTTGTGTGTATTCTCTCGTTTATATTATATATTTGTAATTCATCTCTGATATCTTGACTTCTCTTTTGATCTCTTAGAGATACACCTGCAACTGTTCTCAGAAATCTCATTATTATTATTATTATTATTATTATTATTACAGAATGGTGTCCACCAGAGGTTTGGGGTGTTCGAGGGCAATGCTACAGTCAGAATTTGGCCAGGAATTTCAGTTGGATGGATGCTGCAGTAGCTTGTGAAGAACAAGGCGGCACACTTGCTGGATTTCCCCATGGTAAATTTCCGTATCTTCTACCCAACCTGGGTAAGTACATTGTTATTATTATTATTATTATTATTATTATTATTATTAATATTATTGATCAGATAATAATTGCATAAGAATATGAAGACACGGAGTTTATGTTCAAAAAGAAGAATACGAAACGGGGTTTGAAAAAAAAGGCCATAGCCGGCTAAGTAGGGGGTGAGCGGCTCCCACGCGCATTCGTTCCAAATTTTGGCCAAAAGTTGCGTCTGGTGGGTTACTAACTCACTCCAAATTTCAACCTTGTAGCTGCACTAGGAACAAAGATACAACTAGTATTTCTTGTAAAGATTTTTTCTCAGGATCTACTGGACCGATTTTTATGAAAATAATATAAGTTGTAAATATATTCAAGGCGACTCACATAAAAATCAGGAACCAATTCCCACGAACGTAACTACCCGAAAAAAAGATTTTAGTTTTAGTGAATTTTTTTCGGTCACTCGCTCACGAGATAGAATTACGAGCTTTTTCTATTAGACAATCGGACCTCTTTCTACAACATATAATTTTTCCAAGTCGATCGAAGTAGTGGAGCACAGTTAAAAAAAATAAAATACAATTTTTTTGCACATTTTATCTATATTTTATTAAGATTCCTTGCAATATAATTATACTTACGATCAATTTTTGGTTCTGTGTCATTTACGTTAGTGGCCGATGAAGATTTTCACTGCCTCCCTTAATCATCGTCGCTGTCATCATTGATGATGACAGTTGTATTCTTCTTTGCGAACAATTTACTCAGAATCGCAGCTGGTCTTAAAATCTTGGACAAATATCTTCCATGTGCCAGGTAATATCTGATTGTAGCTACATGAGAACAGCAACCGACAGTCTTCCTTCCATTGGCGCATTCACAATAATGTTGGTACATATCTGTTCATGGTATAATCAAACAGAAATATGAACACCTTGATAAAAAATTGGATAATAAAATGCTTCCAAAAGTGCGTAGTTACTTTAGAATCGCATCATTTCTGCATAATAAGTTTGGAAAGCGTTTAATATCCGATGCAGAATGTGCAGATGAAGTCTTAGAGAGAATGAAAATTCAGAACAGTGTCGAAAAATACGTTAGCGATTGAGGTCGAATAGAAAGGATGGCTTCATAAGAAAATACCTTTTCAAAGTATTTCATCGGAGGATCTACTAGATTCTCGGAAATGACTGTGAGAGAGCTAAAAATTCTGTTCAACGGGTCATACCAGTTTTCACAAGCCATATAATATCTTGCAGAAATGATTGACGAAGCTGGGAACGTAAATATACAATTCGTCAAAGATAAATCAAACGTTTTGAAGCTTCAAGTTCAGTCTCGCCACATATCCAGGAAGGTTTATCACTGCTTAGTTGAATATACCCCTCACAGTATTGGCACAAAAGGGATCAAAATACATTATTGTGTATGCGCCAATAAGAGGAGGACTGTCGATTGCTGTTCTCATGAAGCTGCTATCATATATTACTGGCACATGGAAGATGTGTGTCCAAGATTTTACGACCAGCTGCGATTCTGAGTAAATTGTTCGCAAAGAAGAATACAACTGCCATCATCAATGATGATAGCGATGATGATTAAGGGAGGCAGTGAAAATCTTCATCAGCCGGTAACGTAAATGACACAGCACCAAAAATTGATCGAAAGTATAATTATATTGCAAGAAATCTTAATAAAAGTTAGATAAAATGTGCAAAAAGTTGTATTTTATTATTTTAACTATGCTCCACCTTTTCTATCGACTTGGAAAAATTATATGTTGTAGAAAGAGGTCCAATTGTATAATTGAAAAAACTCGTAATTGTATCTCGTGAGCGAGTGACCGGAAAAAAATCACAAAAACTAAAATATTTTTTTCGAGTAGTTACGTTCGTGGGGTTGGATTCTTGATTTTGTATGTGAATCGCCTTGCATATATCTATAACATATTATTTTCATAAAAATCGGTCCAGTAGATCCTGAGAAAAAAATCTTTACAAAAAATACTAGTTGTATTTTTATCTTTGTTCCTAGTGCAGCTATAAGGTTGAAATTTGAGGTGAGTTTGTAACCCATCAGATGCAAATTTTAGCCAAAGTTTGGAACGAATGCGCGTGGGGGCCGCTCATCCCCCACTTAGCCGGCTATGGCCTTTTAGAAAAAGAAACATTTTATATGGGATGTGGAGCAGAAACCGAAGATTTATTATTAGAAGATCAAAAGGGGTATATTAGAGTATGTGAAGAATTTGAGTATCTGGGAGTAAAAGTAGATAAAGAGGATAAACAAGAAAGTTAAACAAGAAAGTGATATTGAGAACAGTATAAATAATGGTAGAGCATTAACAGCAATTATAATTGGAGTCTTATGGAACAGACATATAACCAGGAAAATAAGTTAGAAATATAAATTCAATAGTGAGGAGACCTACTGTCACATATGGAGCTGAAGTTTGGAAATTCAACGACAACTTAGAACAAAAACTTATGTCGATGGAAATGGATTTCTTCAGGAGACCAGCAAGATGTTCAAAATTAGAAAAAATACTAAATAAGGTCATACGATAAAAATGAAAATGATATATTCAATAGTAGATTATATAAGATGCTAGCAATTAAATTTTTATGGGCATGTATGTCGAATGCAAGAAGAAGGGTTACCCAAAAAACATTGGAATGGTGTCCACCTAGAAGAACAAGGAAAGGAAGACCTCGATACTCGTGGATGTAAGAAATAAGAACTGGAATGAGAACAAGAGGACTTGGAGGACTTGCAGTGGATGGATAGTGACGAGTGGAGAAGAAAAATAAAACTTTAGCACAGAAAGATGGGTAAACATTGAAAATCTGTATGTGGGCGATTCTTTGTAAACAGGTAAATGGCTGTCCAACCCACCTTTTCTAAAACGTATTGCTCCATCATAAAATGAAATATCACAGAACGCAAGCATAAAAATATTCCTCTTTAGTGCAGTTGTAGTTACAACGGTATAAATTATAGTTTTTTTATCGAAAATTCCCAAACCAACATAAAAACAGTCCTCTGTGCTGTCGCATTTACAGAATTAACCCTTTGAGATTTTAATTTAAGATATTTATTTACAATATAGAATTTTGTGCGTAATGCTTAAAAACACAATTAACTCACTTTGTTTCGAAATAAATAACACCTAAAATCGATTTATTTCATTTCATTCATTTGACCAAATTTTGTCCGGGCTTTTCAAGCACAGTACCCTTCCAAGAATTCAATACAAAACTTAAAATTTTTCACTGTCTTTTCAAGTTCTCCAGCGTACGAGTATAAAGGGACGTAACTAACTAACTAACTCACTGGCACTATCGAACCCATAGGTTCATGGCCTCGCTGACATAAGACCTCCATATATCCCTATCCTGAGCCAATGTTTTCTAACCATTCCCTGTATAACCTACTTCCTTCAAATCATAGTTAATATTATTCTCCCACCTCATTCTTGTTCTACCTACTGGGAGTTTTCCCTCTGGTTTTCCTACAAGAATCTTGCATGCACGTCTTTCATTCCCCATTCGTACCACATATCCTGCCCATCGCAGTCTACGTGACTTACTGTGCTTATTATATCTGGCTTCATATAAAGACCTTGTAGTTCATTGTTATGTAGTCTTCTCCTTTCACCTGTCTGTTCATCTCTCTTTGGTCCAAACATTTTCGTAAGAACTTTATTCTCAAATACTCGTAATCTCATTTCCTCCCTTAAATTAATTTCGCATCCATACAATATAACTGGTACAACAATAGTTTTATATGTTTTCAGTTTAACGTTTTTTTAAAGGAACGTAACTATTCTAAATTTCGTGTCAGTAGCGGTAGCGGCACTGTGCTGTCATTTTATGTATTGCCAGTGCATCATTTGTGGCGGGAACACGTGTCTGGGCTACTACAACACACAGTCAACTGGTAATTATTTTATTTATAGCTTATTTTTGGAATTTGCTATATTCCATGTAATATTATAATGATCTTTGTATACATTCATCGAGAACTCATAAAATTAAATATATTACAGTAGTTTGCTTGATATTTCACGATTTAATCAAAACACACAGTCCCGTGCTTTGTAATGTGGCAGATTCCAGTGGACTGTGTAGATTTCACAACAGTCTCTCTTTTGAAGCCAGTTTAGTTATTAATAACTTAATAGTCATAATAATTTGTTGCAGGCTAGTTGTGCCTCTTAAAAATCAAAATTTGTCCAGAAATAATTTTTGAGAGAAAAAGGGAAATGCGAAACGTCTCAGGTACCAACTTAAAGAAGGATCCTCAAAAGAGGGAAAAGATGAAAGAAAAGGAAATGTTAAAATACCAGAAAAAAGGTGAGGAAAAACTTGCCAAAGATATGACTCAACGTAAGCACAGAGCTGCCCTCAAGAATAGGAAAAAACACTGTGCTGTTTATCGGAATAAAAAAAAGCAACGAAACAGTATTACCAACAACTTTACACGTGAAAACACACCGTCCTCAGATTCTGAACGTCTAACACCAGATTTAGGATCCATCCTTACATCAGTTCCGCTACTGCATTCTCCAGCTCCAAGTTACACAGTCACGAGTGCAAATATACAGCGAAGAAGAATGGCAAAAATGCAAAAAAAAAAAAAAAAAAATGAAAGGATTGCAAAATTGCAGAAAAATCTTGAGAAGTACAGGAAAAAACTGGATAGATTTGAAGGCAAGACAAGAAAGAGTATTGAAGAAACACCAAATACTAAAATGCAGAAGAACATTAAGTTCTAGTGTCAAAAAATATTGTATTTCGAATGTGTTCCGAAAGTATGTTTTTTTTGTCACACAGTTTGATTCCTTTTTCAAAAAAAACATTTACATTGAAAGGGAATAGGCGTAAATGGGCAGTGACGTCATATTAAATATTTGATTTTTTAAAAACATCAAAATGTATAACAGTGTCTTGTCACTGCAGTGGCCTAATTACATACGATTTCCCACTTGTAAAACCAGGTAGGCATCCTACAATATCAGGGGTCCCGCCAGCCTATTTTGATTTACTTCCTGCAAAAGCTTACAAAGCCATGATATTACGAAAATGCTTGAAATAATTCGTTTAGAACACCGAGATTATTTCTGAAACATTGTCAAGAGATTTTCTGATGAAGGACAAAACCAGCAGATAATGGTTCAGTAAGTGAAGTATGGGACAGCGATTGATATAAAAATTAATTGTATCATCCAATTCAAAAGTATTAAAACATTTTAATTTTTATTAGAATTTGTTCAATAAGTGTTACTTCAATGTCTCAGGGCAGTAAGATATTAAATATAAAGTTAATATATATATATATATATATATATATATATATTATGTATTTATTAATATTATGACCTTCCTATTGAGTGCAAAAAGGGACTTGTCTGCGGTTTTAAAACTTAATTTAATGGATGTTAAACTCTCTCAAATTCAATCATTTGTTCTGAATATGTAAACAATGGCCATATAAAATCCATATATACTAAAAAATAAATATAATGTAAAATTATGCAAATTATGAAGTTTTTTTGTTGTTTACTCAAAATGATTGAATACAGACTAGTCCCATTTTTGAACTCAACGCTTCAATTAATGATTGTGAAATTAAGTGGCGGAGAGGGAAATGGAGAGTGTTGGTGAGATGAAATTCGGGAGACTGGAGAATCGCTACAAAATCCCGAAAGATCGCGCATCACCAATCGACAGGATTCGAACCTGGGATCCCCCAGTCGGGGCAGCTGCGCATGCTAGTCACGCCGCGTCTACTGAGACGGCAATGTAACTTTTAAAAAAATCATATAGACTCTTTAATTAAGACCGTAACGCTCCTTAGGTCTTCAGGCGTATCCGTTAGACCGCACGTTTAAATACTGTATCTGCAATGTGCCTTTAACGCGGCGAATACCATATATTGATTATAATGGCATGTAGTGTTCAGGTATTATTTGCTCTTAATTCTTGACATTTGTCTTACAAATGAGAAAAGTACCTCATCCCTTACCGGAGATCGAACTCTGAACCACTGCATTTGAGTCAACGATTATACTCCTACACATAGTAGAGAACAATAATTGTTGTTAATACTACTTTTGTTACATTCATATATTATTACAATCACCACTGCTGCCACTACAAGATATTTCAACCAATGTGATTGGTCAGCACTACGACTAGAACCTTGAATACTTGTGCGACCTCAGTACACTAAAGGGACGATTGAGTCATTCATCGTTGAGTTCTACAGCTAGCAACATCTACTGCAGCTCTACAACTACAACGCAAATTGTCTTAATAACGTCTTAGACGACAAGTGCTCCAACACCGAGTGTGACTTGTGCGGATGGTGACCGGTAGTTTAAGTGTGCCGTGATTGATCATATAATTATTGTAATCAACTAATGACCAATCGTTAGGAGTGCAGCTAATTTTCTTGACTGGCCCTCGGGCCAGTCCAATGCCGCGTGGCGTGTTTTCGATTTTTGTAAAAGGGAGTGTTGTGCTAACAGGTAAGGTTGTGGTGTTACAATATTTTATTGTATGTTATAATCTTGGCCAGTGGCGATAAGTGTTATTTGAATCTAGTGTAGTATCTGAATTAAGACTTGGCAATTGCTAAGCATGGCTACTATGCCGGATCCTGACAGGTCCATGGATCTTGACCCTGAGGACGTCTCACCTCTCGAAATCTGGGAGGATACGTGAAACAAATTTGAAAATTTTACTAGACATCATAAATATGATAAAGATACTAAATTGAGCAACATTTTTCGGTGTATAAATAGTACCTTTCTAGTTATCACTAACTATCTATCTGCCTACCATGAGTACGAGAGGTCCGACGACGCTCGTGATTTCACAAAAGGTTGTCTAAATCGACTTAATCTTATTATTCAAACAGAAAGTCCAGGGCAACCCCTCCTTGAGGCTATATTTTGTGAATTGAAGGCAGCTGCGGTTGAAATTCAATCGTGCTGTTTTCTCTTCTCCCAGAAACCCATGGAGGAGGATTATGAATCAGAACCAGAAAGTATACTAATTGATGAGGAAATACCATCAACTAGTCGGGAGAACTTCCTTAAAGAGAAAGAGAAAAGTAACTGTAATGAAACTTCCAAAAACGGAAAGGAAAAATAAAAAAAATGGGAAAAAGAAAATGAAACTACATTGGTAGTAAAAAAAACTAAAACTTCTGAACATGGAAATTTACCAAAACGATCTAGGCAACCTGTGGAATCACCAGTTGTAGTTCCAGCAGTTCCTACCAATAATAAATTCTCAGCCTTAGCTGAACTTCTGAATTAACTGCTGGAACACTCTCAGGGGCGGTTTCTCCTCCAACTGCTGGACCTTCTACGGCTACAGCAACATTAAATTCCTTCGTTAAATGTTGGTACTACGGGACGGCGTCCTCCGCCAATCACTGTCATTGGCCACGGGGACATGTTCCGAATGAATAGAGAAATTAGGAAACTGGTTAGTAGCGACACAAAAGTAATCAGCACTGACGAAGGATTGAGATACTATGCGTCTTCATTGGAAGACTCTGCTAAGTTGAAGGAGTATTTTACTTCGTTGCGAAAGGAATATTATACATTCCAACTTAAAAAAGATCTTCCTTTGA
The DNA here is from genome assembly GCA_030220185.1 of Diploptera punctata. Lineage (NCBI taxonomy): Eukaryota > Metazoa > Arthropoda > Insecta > Blattodea > Blaberidae > Diploptera > Diploptera punctata. The sequence continues at coordinate 20,043 of JASPKZ010008975.1, read as the reverse complement.
AGGTCGTACTTAAAAGGCTGCCTGCAGAATCACACCCAAATGAAATTAAAGAGGAAATCCTAGCTCTAGGATTTCCAATCAAATCTGTCAAGCAAATTACTAAGACAGTAAACAATTTGGCTGTACCACTCCCAATTTTCATCTTAGAACTTGAGCGATTAATGATGCTTTAAACATTTATGACTTAAAGCGCCTTTTATACATGGTTGTAGCCGTGGAAGCATACAAACCTTGGGCTGGACTTAAACAATGCTACAAGTGCCAGTCCTTTAATCACACTTTCCGTGCCTGTAACCGGGCCCCACGTTGTGTTGTCTGCGCTGGGGACCACGGGCACAAAGATTGTGCCTTAAAGGCCCAGCGCAGAGAGAACCAAATTTGCTTAAATGTGCAAATTGCGGGGGGTCCGGTCACCCCGCTTCATACCGTGGCTGACCTGTTTACAAAGCAGCACTTGAGGCTTATGATAGGGCAGCAAAACCCAAACCTAAACATCCAGTAAATCCACCTCAACCAAATACCTTCACTTCGGTTAGGGTCGATCCAACCATATCCTTCACACAGTCCTTAAGGACTGGAACTTCTTCCAGAACAAATGTGAACAACACTGTTCAAGAACAATACCGAGGATTGCCAGTAGGATTATTGAGTGAGCGTGCAGAGGAGATGCTCCGGGATATTCAGCCCATGTTGGCTGAATTGTCAAGTCCTATGGAGCGTTTTCATCTTCATGCATCAATTGGTTAACCTATGTTTAGCATAGTTTAGCCAGTTAGATGGAACCGTCAAATAAATAGTGCGAGATTTTACTCGCTTGAAAGAGTGTGGCTCATCCTGCGGCCGTCCGGCTTTCGGACTTTCTGCTTGCTGGCGGTGGCAGTTTCTTGATGCCCTCTTTTAAGGTGAAAATGTCCACCATTTATTCAAACCTGTATCTGCAGGCGAATTACTTGTCCCCAAAGGCTAAGATTATATAGGCCTATATCAGAACCCCAACTTGTTAGCCACCAAGTAATTAGCTGCCAGATAACCCAGTGGGTTTCTATGCGGCACAATGGACGGCGCCAAGTCACCGTCTAAAAAAAAGGACGATTTTACGCTTCCGTCTCCGAAAAATGTGGCCACAAACACCCAGGCAGGACATACTCAATCCATACTGAATCCAACACCTAAATCCACGCATCTACATTCATATTTACAAAATGAAATTGAAGGGACTACTTACTAACTTATCCATTACAGAAATACTTAAAGAACTCCCTATACGAAACGTAAGACAATTAGACCCCATTTCAGAATAGAGACCGGATAAAGACTGCAATTCCAGTTTGGATCTTGACTTTCCAGAAAACCTATGATTTACTTTTAAAATTAGGCCAATTAACTGACCTTTTCAGAATCAACATTAAGCTTGAGACTTACAGTCAGTAACAATCTTGTTCATACAACTTATATTTTTGTTAATTTTAGGCCTATTTAAGTTTTAAAATATATACTAGGCCGCGTAATAGTACTAGCTGAGTTACGGAAATGTAAGACAATTAATTTTATATTGTAGCACGTTCATATTAATTTGGAAAACCAATCATTACTTTAGCATGGATGGAACTGGAATGCTACAGTCTTGTTCATACATTCAAAGAATGCTGTCTATATCCTTTATGTGTTTGTAAACCAATGTTGCAAAACCTAGCCAAGTGAACGAGAAGAGAGGGTTGTTACATAGCATTCACGTACTTTCTTCATTTGTGTACAAAATGGAGAAGAGAATGCAGTTAAGTTCAGACTTAAAGAGAACTATTGTCAACCTTGCTTCAAGAGCACTAAGGCAAATAGGCAATATAGTGGGAAAATCACATGCAACTGTACAGTACATAGTTAACAAGTTCAAGTATGAAGGTACCATAGAAAATTTTCAGCGTAGCGGTAGAGGGAGAAAAAAAACACGAAAGAGAAGAATGTTTTATTCTCAGACATGTTAGCACATCCTCGGATTAGTGTCCCGGAACTTAGGCCCATGGCGGAAGAAGTGTCTAGAAAGCAAATGAGTAATCAGGCTGTTCGTTGTGACACCTACACTGTTAGCTGATCTAAATCCAATAGGGATTCTTTGGGCCGAGTTGCAGAAAAATGTCCGTAAAAGGAAAGGAAATTCAAAAGATGAGATAAAATGTTACATTAGAGAAGAATGGGATAAAATGATACCTGAGAAAATAAAAAAAATTGGTAAATTCAATGCAACGACGATGCCAAGCAGTGATTAAAGCAAAGGGGTACTCTACTAAGATTAAATGAAGACATTTTTCTATGTTTTGGTTTTGTGTTTAAGTGTATGAACAGAAATGTTGCAAATAAGTGAATGTTTAATTTCGTTGGTTTCAGTTTTAATTATACGATGGCATTTTGAATAGAAATAGCTTCAAAAGATAATTTACTTTATTAACTATAGGTGTGATTTAATTTTGTACTAGAGCATGCCAATAAATCTTTAGAGAATGAGGAAGGCTTACAACTCAATGCTATTAATAAGCTGTTAGTTTATGCTCATGATGTAGTACTATTGGCCGATAGCGGAGAGGTACTAAAGGACAACATGCACACACTATTTAGTAACACTAAGAAATTAAGACTGGAAGTAAATATCAATAAAACTAAATATATGGTCACACGTAGAAATATATTAAATAATGGAAATGGACAGCTAATGACAAATGAGGGAATTTTTGAGGATGTGGCTGAATTCAAATAGGCCCTACCTAGGAACAATAATCACAAATAGGAATGAGATGCACAAAGAAATTAAACATAGGCTCAATTCTGGAAATGTCTGCTATTATGCGTTGCAGAGACTCTTGATGTCCCAATTCCTTTCAAAAAACGTTAAACTGAAAATATATAAAACTCTTATTCTACCAGTTATATTATATGGGTGCGAAACATAGACTCTTACTTTAAGGGAGAAAAAGAGATTACAGGTATTTGAGAATAAAGTACTTAGGAACATTTTTGGACCAAACAGAGATGAACAAACAGGTGAATGGAGAAGACTGCATAACAATGAATTACATGATCTTTATAGCAAGCGAGATGTAATAAGAACAGTTAAGTCTCGTAGACTGAGATGGGCAGGACATGTTGCACGTATGGGGAATGAAAGACTTGCATGGAAGCTTCTTGTAGGAAAACCAGAGGGAAAACGCTCAGTTGGTAGACCAAGAATGAGGTGGGAGAATAACATTAACTATGATTTGAGGGAAGTAGATTATACAGGAAATGATTGGAAAGCATTAGCTCAGGATATGGATGTATGGAGAGTTTATGTCCGTGCGGCCATGAACCTACGGGTTCGATAATACCAGTGAGTGAGTAAGTAAGTAACTATAGGTGTGTTAGATTGTTATGATACTCTGAAATGATAATCAGAAATAAATCACATTTCCGAAGATAAAACATTTACTTTATATCACACAATCTCGGCTGTATGAACAAGAATGTTACTAACTGTATACAGGATCTTCAGGAGACACTCAGTGCTATAAATGTCAGGGCTTCGGACCTGGCTCTGTTTTGTTTTCGGACACATATGTATCTCCGCTGCTCGAGCAATCACAGAGTGATACACTGTACTGTCAAAACTAAAACTGCACTAATTGTAAAGGAAACCATCCAGCCAGTTATAGACAATGCCCAGAATACAAGTAATACACTACCTCAAGACCACAAACAAAAATACATCTCCCTTTCAAACACTAAATACACATACAGAAACACAACTCCACCTGAACATCAAGGCAAACATCATGAATAGACCACATTAACTTTCCCTCACTACCACAACCTATCAATGATTACGCATCAAATACAAACACAAAAACATAAATACAATCCAAACTTTAATGGATTTAATACAGACTATATTTGGCAAAACACAATTACTAAACGACATGATAAAGTTATGACTGCACTTATGAACTATCAAGGATCTTAGGCTACAATACACAAGTATCAAAACATGAGAGACATAGATATACACAACAAATGACATTGACAGCACTTCAAGGCATAATCTCGTAAGCAATACAACACAAAAAAAGAAACACAAACTCTAACTCGGTGGTTCAGTGGTTATGTGCTTTGCCTCTAGTCCGTTGAGTCGCGGTTTCAAATCCGGTCGATAGTTTTTTATGATGGAAAAATACAAGGAACAAATCCTCGGGAGGGACTTTGAAGTCATGGGTCCCGAGACAGTATGTTTTAAGGCTCATAAAAGAACCTTAAACTGTAAATAGAGGCATCTAAACAAAATTTACCGACTTTCGTCATTCTCGTAATAGCTTAGTTGCCTACTAGATGTCTTATTGGATCTGTACTCTAACCTCATTCCATTTATGGCATATGTAGGGAAATAAGCATAACTAAATTCGTTTGGTTATGCAACTTCCTACTAGGGAAGACCCACGGTGGGACGAACGGGATCAATCATCAATATGATAAGTAAAATATTATACCTATAGGCCTACTTTAGACTGAACAAATAGAGCTTTTTTACAGGCTTCATATTAGCTTGACCTGTGTCTATCTACGTGACGGAATCATTCAACACGATTTTCACCCACTTAAAAACATTGCATCGACTTGAAAGTTTCTATACTTGTAAAGGACCAATGACAATACAATAATTTCATAATTGTTTTCTAAGATCCTGGCCAGGATCATCAGGTCATCAAAAAAATAAAGACCGGTATAATAGGTTGCGAACTTACCGACTTTTTAGTCCATCGTCGTAAGACATTAATATTAATATCTTCTGGTAGCTAAGTTTGTAGAGCGGTGGTATATAATTTCAGCAATCCATAGGTCGCTGGTTCATATCCGGTCCGGAGGATTTTTTAGAATAGTATTACTTTTAGGTCATACTAAAATAGTATCGAATTTAAATATATTTACATTTCTATCTTATTCTGTAAAATATTATTGACAATTTTGTAAACTTACCACATTGTAATTTATGCAAAACATATGAAAAGGATATGATTAACTTTAACTATTTATCTATATTAAAATATTCAAATATATTATAATAATGTTAGATAATATTAATTAAAAAAATATATATATAATTATATTCGTGTCTAACAATAAAAATATCGTAAGCAATTGAATTTTCATGAGATTCCGGTTATTGACAATCAATTAAACTAAAAATTAAGAAGACTATTTAACTCATGCCCCAAATGGGAGTCAATGACCAATCACGTTTCAATGATTTCTGTTTTACAATCAATCAGAGTCGTGTTTCACCAAATATTTTATCAGTGTTATAATTACCATATTAAAGAAAGACTCCTCCTTACAATATTGCGTTCCTTTGGCAATAAATAGTAATGATCTGGTTGCAGGTGATAAACAATAGAAGCAGTAGAAAGCGTACCTATCGTTTCTCATTTGTTTTCAAAACATCGCCGTTTACATTGAATATATAAATAGTTTAAAATAACTATAGTTAAACAATGATTTGTGAGTAAACAGCTTAATTTTATTCGTTAAATAGTCCTAACAAATGCCACTCTTGATTTCCAAATTCTCTAGATAAATTCACTCCTCACTTCGTGAGTCGTGAATTTATCGATAATTTGGAAATCACTCGTGGCATTACTTATGATAAATAATAGTTTAAAAAACTAAGACAACACGCTTTATTAGAAAACCAAACTAAAAACTAAAAAATAAATAATAGTTTAAAAAAACTAAAACAACACACTTTATTAGAAAACCGAACTAAAAAATGAAAAATAATTTTAATTTCCAACACGCTTGGGATAAAATTAAAGTGGTCAACAAAAAATAATCTCCAACACATCTAGAATAAAACAAGAGTTATCTACAAAAATAATTTTACCATCAAAAGCGTGGGTTGCTCTATGTCGATTAATATACTTGATAATAAACACATATTAGTACAAGTAATGTCTCTAAGAAGAAAACGTAAAAACCATAAAAAGCACCCCACGCTTTTGACGGTAAAATATTCTTTTTTAGAAAACTCTAGTTTTATTCTAGATGTGTTGGAGATGTTTTTCTTTGTTGGCCACTTTAATTTTATCCCAAGCGTGATGTAAATTAAAATTATTTTTCATTTTTTAGTTCGGTTTTCTAATAAACCGTGTTGTTTTAGTTTTTAAAACTATTATTTATTTTCTCCTTACTTCGAACATGCTAGGTATAAACACTCTCCTACACTAATGCATACCCACAAAAAATAAGCAATTTAAGACGCGGGTCGTAAAGCCTAACATGTTGTCGATACCAGTACTAATCCTCAGATTCTCTGTAGAGGCTATAATAAGAGCTGCCTACAGATTTCTATCTGATAATAACAATTATCGAATTGAAGTTGAAGTGATATACGAATAGCTTAAGTATTCAGTGAACTCATTAATGGGGGAAATAGAAGGAATCTAAGTAACTTCCACTGATACATGTTCATCCAGTTATAAGACAAACTGTTAACACTGTGTACATTGCATTTTATAATATAGTCTCTCTAGGATTCCTAAGAAACACAGACCTTCATTATTATGTAAATGTTATATATTAAAAGGCTGAACTTAACTTACAATAAGTGTGTTAGAAATTACTATTTAACTCATGCCCCAAATGGGAGTCAATGACCAATCACGATACAATGATTTTTTATTTACAACCAATCACAGTCGTGTTTCGCCTAGAATTTACCAACTAAAGTTTATCATACTAAAGAAAGCACCTCCTTTTTAACATTCTGAATAGGCCACAGCATTATTTTGCAGTGACTGACTCACTAAGAAATACGGCTACCAGATTGTATACATAGTGCATGAATGTCAACACATACCGCATGCGGGAGTTAATATAAAACATTTGTAGCAATTGATTATACCACCAAAAAAAGAAACCACTGTTTGCACTTTCTTACATGTATTTTTCCCAGAAAAAAATATAATTGTCATATTTACATCATCCATCCATATTAGTTCTGCCCGAGGGCAGGTCTTTCACTGCAATCATAGAATTTCCATGCTATGCTTTGCAGCTTTACTAGGGAATTGTATGTATGGTAGCTTCCCGTTGCTTTATAGGACATCAGAAATGAATTAATATACAATTTGATTTGTTTCATTTTTCTCCACTAGAGTGCATTATTACTATTCTGCGTTCCTTTGGCAATAAATAATATGATCTAATTGCAGTGACGAACAAGAGAAGCGAATGAAGCGTACCAATCGTTTCTCAATTGTTTTTAAACTTCGTGAGTCGTGAATTTATCGATAATTTGGAAATCACTCGTGGCATTTGTTAGGACTATTTAACGAATAAAATTAACATGTTTACTCACAAATCGTTATTTAAATATAGTTATTTTAAAATATTTATATATTTAATGTAAACGGCGATGTTTGAAAACAATTGAGAAACGATTGGTACGCTTCATTTGCTTCTTTTGTTCGTCACTGCAACCAGATCATATTATTTATTGCCAAAGGAACGCAATATTGTAAGAATACATTCTAGTGGAGAATAAATGAAACACATCAAACTGTATATTAATTCATTTCTGATGTCCTATGAAGTAAATAAGACAATTATATTTTTTCTGGGAAAAATACATTTAAGAAATTGCAAACTGTGGTTTCTTTTTTTGGTAGTATAATCAATTGCTACAAATGTTTTTATACTAACTCCCGCATGCGGTATGTGTTGACATTCATGCACTATATATACAATCTGGTAGCCGTATTTCTTGGAGAATCAGTCACTGCAAAATAAAGCTATGACCTATTCAGAATTTTAAAAAGGAGGTGCTTTCTTTATTATGATAAACTTTAGTTGGTGAATTCTAGGCGAAACACGACTGTGATTAGTTGTAAATAAAAAATCATTGACACGTGATTGGGCATTGACACCCATTTGGGGCATGAGTTAAATATTCCTTTTAATTAAATCGTGTGTATGCAGTTACTATTCGAGAAAACAAACATAGCGGCCACTAAATGATTTTTAATGTACTGTTTTCAGGTAAACCCCTATTCCTAATGGTCTAAATTTGCTAACATTGGAGAAATCCTTTCTCGTTTCATTATAATGGCATAATATGTCGGGTTTCGTTGTGAAAAACCGAAAAATTGTGCCGCTCATGAGAATTAAAAATTTTTGTTTCCGGTTAATTCCCACACATAATGGTCTGATTTCGCTGGCTAACAAACTTGATCTTACTTTTCTTAATTTATTGCTATATGCCGAGTTTGGTTCCGAAAAATAATGAAAGATTCCCGTAGCAAGGATATTGACACAAACACAATATATATATATGTCCACCGCTGTGGTCTTTAGGTAGCGTGCTGCCTTGTCACGCAGCGGGCCCGGGTTCGATCCCCGGTCGGGGCAGTTTTTCTGGGTGAGGTTTTTATCGGGGTTTTTCCTCACCTGTAAGAAAAATGTCAGGAACACTTTAAGGCCCAAACGGTCACCGAAATCTTATGGCCATCATCATACTTCACCGGTGTGGAAAGCAACGGGAAGCTACCACATCTACAATTCCCTAGTAAAGCTGCAAGCATAGCATGAAAATGCTATGATTGCAGTGAAGGTCCTGCCTTCGGGCAGAATTACTATGGATGGATATATATATATATATATATATATATATATATATATATATAAGGATTTTCGGTGTCTGCTAATCGGATCAATGAGATTTGAAAAAAAAAAAAAAAAAAACTCATGAGAACAACTTCAACAGGTTAATTCCTGGGAATTCGGTAAAATACACACTTTGGATTTTTTATGTCTCAATTAGACTATTAGTTATACTTCAATTATCTCTCGTTCCTTCGAGAGATTTCTGTCGATGGAAAATATTAGCGATGACATACTTCATCTTCGTTGATTTGAAACTTTGAAGAAAAATAACATCCAATTACTGATCAGGTTGGAAATTAGATTGTAGGAACAAGTATTAAGATAGAGTGTTCTATGTATTTTTAGATATAAGGAGATGATCTATTTTTGCATTGCCATTCTCCTGTAAGCGTTATTTAATCAAATTAAGTCTATTATAGTTAACTCTATGCTTTAACCAATATTTTGTAAATTGTGAAGGCTCGTACTATACACAGTTTGGAACGTGCCACTTTTATCATGTCTGAAAATACTCATTTCCACAATTACTTAGTAACTTGGTATTTCGATTCTCATTCAAGAAAGTAAAACCAAATCATATATAATTTACGCATCCAATTAGGGCACAACACTGATATTATTAAATTGGGTCCATGATTGGAGTTCAATCCAGTGAACACACCTCGGGAACAGAACATCGCCATGACATATAGCCTGTTTATATAACAATGTCTTATGACTGTCTCCTAACCACATATACATATTTTTTATTTCGTAGCCGTTCTAATTAGGAAGATGAGTTTAAATATATAAAGGGATCTGTTTTCTAGGAGAAGGACTTTTCCCAGAGGATAGTGTAGCACAGACTGGATCAATAAATAAGTATCTTACAAGAGTGACAAGATAATTTGAACAAAACTTAAAACATTAAATTTATTAATAAAAATATATAGTGAAATGATTATTTTATAATACAAATAAAGAACATTATGACTTTCATGAGCCACGGCAACACGGTTTATTTCTTCAATTAAGTAATCCAACGTTTATGGCTGGATTTATCAATGTTTCAAATTAAAGTTAATTATACTTCTATTACTGTGAACCATATATAAGTATAGTATTCCAACTTACGCCCAACTGTGTCGTTCATGAATGCGCCGTCAGGACACACAGCCCCCGCCCTTCGGACGTCCGACGATCGACAACTTTTAAAACAAGTGGGTGGATTTTATATATGATATTTCATGGCCACCTAGACTAGGAGAAGGTATGTGTTTTACTTTCACTTTTACTAAATGGGGAAAAGTTCGGAAAATAAAAATCGAGACAAACCCATGTTATAAATATTGTTGCAAGAAATTTAGGAAATATCCAGTATCTATATTTTATTTAATAAATGATTCTAATTATCCTTTTTATCAATAATGAATAAAATAACTATAATTATGACCTTCTACGCCTATAATTTCTTGGTCATAACAATATAAATAATTAAATAATATTAATGACTTATCTTGCTAAAGCTATAATGCTGGGGTCATAACGAACTCCTCCTCCCTAAGAATAAACAAAACATTTGAAAGAAAACTGTTCCGAAATTCGAAAAATAGAATTTAGTGATTGTCATGTTGCGTTTGTTTTTACAATACGTTACTTGAAAAAAAAATCATGGAACATACTCATTATTTCGTAACTACATACAGTTCTATACCTATGCTTTATACATTTATGAGGCGTTCTCCTTCACTGAATATTTATGGTTGCGTGTCGTGATTTAAATTCTCCTTTGCTGATGTCTTCTCTCTTGCCGAGGCGTACATATGACAGATAATATGTCGTCTGGTGGGTGCCAAGGACGATGTCTGGTTACTTGTGTGTCCTGGATATGCCATGTTGAAGATGTCACTGGTACTTATAATCGTATGGATCATCTGGTATCCATAGCGCCGCAATCTCCTTAGGCTGAGCGGTAAATCTCATTATAGCCATAACAGTAGAAATATGCCTTTCTCTCCTTTGCTGGTGAAGGTGTGGAAGAGAGCAGGTAATATAAGACTCTTGTTACAATTTAACTGGTGAGAAAGGAAGTGCAGGCTATCAGTAATCTGCTATAGGGCGTATTGAATGTCCAAGTAGGCTGTTGAGGGGAAGGATTTCACTTACTTGGTAATTCAGGGACCACGTAGTGTTGGGAAAAAATTAAGATCTCCCTTCTCTCGTGTATTAGGTGTCAGTGTAATCCGGGTGCGATTATAGCCATAATAGTAGAAATATGCATGTTCCCTTCTTAGCTGGCGAAGCTGGCTATCTGGCGATGAGTAGATCCTATCAGTTCCTTTTGGTTCCCAGTAACCCAGTTTTCCTGCTTCTTAGACCAAAAACTACTTCTGATATAGTGGGTAGGTTTATATTCACTCTAAAAACCAGATTTCTTAAATCAGAGGGCCTCCACTTGCAATATAATGGGGAATTCTTTTACGAATCTAAGTTTGGAGGCTCAACACAGTACACTATTATTTATCTATTTTATAATCAACCATAAACATAATCTATTCTATCATATGGTTTATGCCTAAATATTTAATTTATTATCCTTCCGGGAAGTATTTCCATGGTACAATTCTATTTCCTCAAGTGGTCCTCGACGAATAGGACCCGTTTTCATATTTTTGGATTGTATGTGGTTGTTTATAGTTAGGGGGACAGGTAGCCAAGTGGTCCTATTTTTACTTTAACCATTAGGTGTGGGCAATCCCATAATTATTATCTAATTTTCCCCTGCTAGGTTACAATAATTTTTCGTTTTCATATTTCGTCATACTCCTGGGTTTTCTTTAGTCTGCAACTAATAATTTTCTTATTATTTTCCCTTTTGTAAAAAAAATCTTTCCTATTTTTATCCTCTTCCAACTATTACATATTACGAGATCATATGCTTCTGATCAATTTTGGGCCTATGCCCGGGTGTTATAAGTGGTGGATAACATTCAGAGTGGTTTTTCTATCTTTGTTTAATTATTAAGAAATTAACTTATTTACTTCGTCATAACAGGATTCATTTCACTTCCATTAAAAAATAAATTTTGAGAACGACCTGTAAGATTTCAATGATTCTCCAAAAGAAAAGCTGGGATGTAGATATAGGTCCACATTTAAGTTCATTTGCCTCTTGAAGCGTCATCGTCATTACACAATACCAACAACTGCGTATTCTTATCTATATAAGTTTGCAATGCCTTGAACAGTTTTAAATAGCTTAATATTAATTAATTAATTCTTATTTCAACTTTTATCTTACGTTAGGTATTCGGGAATAAAGGAAATTTTGTTATAACATTTTGATATAGAGAATGATAGGTATTTTTGCTGTAGAGGACGAAAAATACTATCCAATTCAGGAATGCCCCGTTACCCAACAACTAACGCCCTTCGTTATGGCATATCTTTTAATTCGCAATGTACTATAATTAAAATAGGTGTGTGGGTTTTCTGGATTATTTGAAAATCCTAATATCCTTGATTTGTTTAATAAAAGTGAGGATTAAGTTGTTCATAAACCGACTCTTCCCTTTGAATTCAGATTTAATTACTTAATGCTTTAATTATGTTAAACTTTACCGGCTTGTGGGTATAAATTATCTAACTACTAAGTTCGCGTATATTTTTGAACATGGAGAATCATAACCATGTGGATATAAGCTCTCCACTCATCCTTATATACAATTATAACTTATCATCGTTCCTGAACACTTCCCAGTTTCTCAAAGTGGATTAATATATTTCCTCGTATCATCATATCAACTTACTGCTGCTTTCTCTCTCATTCTCCTGCTCGACGTGCCCCTGCCCCTCTTTCCTATAATCTAACCACAGAAAACTACGAGACTTAACTGATCATCCTACCTACATCTTCTCCTAGCCTATTCAGAATTTTCGTGTAACTGGTATACAGGTTCCAGAATTTTCGTTTTGATATAGGTCCATATATTTTCTATCATTTCTTTGTATTAGCTGGTAACGTATTCAGATAACCTTACATTCCAAAGTTGTGTAGATTGAAGTCTATGATAATCTGCATGGCCTGTATGCATTGTAAGGTATAACACACAGAGTTATTATATTGGTTCATATTTACTTGTGGTTAGAACATTGTTTCCACGTGTAAAATATCCATATTAAGGGGGTTTTCCCGTCTATTTTATTATATAATTACTGTCATGTTTATTCTTAATATTATCATGTTTAGCTTATAAATTCTCGTCTGAAGATGAGTTTCCCATGTTTACTTTAATACCTCTCTAAATTACTTTGGTTTGTTATATTATACTTGGTTTTGTGAATATATAAAAATTCAGTAGAATTGTACATTTGGCAATTTGGGTGTAAGCGAGAGAAAAATGTGAACATATTAGAGTAAACTAAGTAATATTCTTATAAAATTTACACTTAAAATGTCTCAAAGTTTCCAATTATTTCAGTTTTCAAGGAGGTTGAAGGCATTCACTTTCTCTGTGGGGCTTTTGTGCTAATAGTGCACTACTTGTTCTGGTTTAAAACTTGGTGTAACACGTGGGATTCGAATTCGGGTCTTTTGGTACTGACTATATTTCGAGTCAGATTTAATCACAACTGTTATGTCTATTCTCTTTGTCATAATAGCCTAACAAAAATCCGTAAGCTGTCATTATGTGATTGTGTATTTTGTTGGGATGGAACTGGGTTCCAGGCTCTTGTTAAAAGTTCTGCATACCGAGATCAATCTGCCTTTTGGGTTGAAAAGGGCGACCTTTTCTTCTGGTGTCGAAAGAAATACCTATATAATTAATGTGCTTAGTCAAATAGCATAGCATCCCTATATATTTATCGACTTCTGGAAGTGACACAGAGTGATTCTTACTCTTCTATCCAGAGTTTATTGACAGGTTCTTTTCGTGTATATGATTTAAAACTACGACCCGTGTACTTTATACCGATCTCGAGCCTTTGCTTAATTTCATATATAATTGAATCCTGTTTCTTATTTAACAATTGTAATACCGCTTCCCACTTAATACACAGTGCTCTATTCTTAATTCACAATTGAAATAACGCTTACCACTTAATACACAGTGCTCTATTCTTAATTCACAATTGTAATACCGCTTCCCACTTAATACATAGTGCTCGATTCTTAATTCACAATTGTAATTCCGCTTCCCACTTAATACACAGTGCTCTGTTCTTAATTCACAATTGTAATACCGCTTCCCACTTAATACACAGTGCTCTATTCTTAATTCACAATTGTAATACCGCTTCTCACTTAATACACATTGCTCTATTCTTAATTCACAATTGTAATACCGCTTCTCACTTAATACACAGTGCTCTATTCTTAATTCACAATTGTAATACCGCTTCCCACTTAATACACAGTGCTCTATTCTTAATTCACAATTGTAATACCGCTTCCCACTTAATACACAGTGCTCTATTCTTAATTCACAATTGTAATACCGCTTCCCACTTAATACACAGTGCTCTATTCTTAATTCACAATTGTAATACCGCTTCCCACTTAATACACAGTGCTCTATTCTTAATTCACAATAGTAATACCGCTTCCCACTTAATACACAGTGCTCTATTCTTAATTCACAATTGTAATACCGCTTCCCACTTAATACACAGTGCTCTATTCTAAATTCACAATTGTAATACCGCTTCCCACTTACTACACCGTGCGCTATTCTTAATTCACAATTGTAATACCGCTTCCCACTTAATACACAGTGCTCTATTCTTAATTCACAATTGTAATACTGCTTCCCACTTAATACATAGTGATCTGTTCTTAATTCACAATTGTAATACCGCTTCCCACTTAATACACAGTGCTCTATTCTTAATTCCCAATTGTAATACCGCTCCCCACTTAATACACAGTCCTCTATTCTTAATTCACAATTGTAATACCGCTTCCCACTTAATACACAGTGCTCTATTCTTAATTCACAATAGTAATACCGCTTCCCACTTAATACACAGTGCTCTGTTCTTAATTCACAATTGCAATACCGCTTCCCACTTAATACACAGTGCTCTATTCTTAATTCACAATTGTAATACCGCTTCCCACTTAATACACAGTGCTCTATTCTTAATTCACAATTGTAATACCGCTTCTCACTTAATACACAGTGCTCTATTCTTTATTCACAATTGTAATACCGCTTCTAACTTAATACACAGTACTCTATTTTTAATTCACAATTCTAATACCGCTTCTCACTTAATACACATTTCTCTATTCTTAATTCACAACTGTAATACCGCTTCTCACTTAATACACAGTGCTCTATTCTTAATTCACAATTGTAATACCGCTTCTCACTTAATACACAGTGCCCTATTCTTAATTCACAATTGTAATACCGCTTCTCACTTAATACACAGTGCTGCTTCCCACTTAATACACAGTGCTCTACTCTTAATTCACAATTGTAATACCGCTTCCAACTTAATACACAGTGCTCTATTCTTAATTCACAATTGTAATACCGCTTCTCACTTAATACACATTGCTCTATTCTTAATTACAATTGTAATACCGCTTCTCACTTAATACACAGTGCTCTATTGTTAATTCACCATTGTAATACCGCTTCTCACTTAATACACAGTGCTCTATTCTTAATTCACAATTGTAATACCGCTACCAGTTAATACACAGTGCTCTATTCTTAATTCACAATTGTAATACCGCTTCCCACTTAATACACAGTGCTCTGATCTTAATTTACAATTGTAATACCGCTCCTCACTTAATATACAGTGCTCTATTCTTAATTCACAATTGTAATACCGCTTCTCACTTAATACACAGTGCTCTATTCTTAATTCACAATTGTAATACCGCTTCTCACTTAATACACAGTGCTCTATTCTTAATTCACAATTGTAATACCGCTCCTCACTTAATACACAGTGCTCTCTTCTTAATTCACAATTGTAATACCGCTTCCCACTTAATACACAGTGCTCTATTCTTAATTCAAAATTGTAATACCGCTTCTCACTTAATACACAGTGCTCTACTCTTAATTCACAATTGTAATACCGCTTCCCACAATACACAGTGCTCTATTCTTAATTCACAATTGCAATACCGCTTCTCACTTAATACACAGTGCTCTATTCTTAATTCACAATTGTAATACCGCTTCCCACTTAATTTACAGTGCTCTATTCTTAATTCACAATTGTAATACTGCTTCCCACTTAATACATAGTGATGAGTTCTTAATTCACAATTGTAATACCGCTTCCCACTTAATACACAGTGCTCTATTCTTAATTACCAATTGTAATAACGCTCCCCACTTAATACACAGTCCTCTATTCTTAATTCACAATTGTAATACCGCTTCCCACTTAATACACAGTGCTCTATTCTTAATTCACAATAGTAATACCGATTCCCACTTAATACACAGTGCTCTGTTCTTAATTCACAATTGAAATACCGCTTCCCACTTAATACACAGTGCTCTATTCTTAATTCACAATTGTAATACCGCTTCCCACTTAATACACAGTGCTCTATTCTTAATTCAGAATTGTAATACCGCTTCTCACTTAATACACAGGGCTCTATTCTTTATTCACAATTGTAATACCGCTTCTAACTTAATACACAGTACTCTATTTTTAATTCACAATTCTAATACCGCTTCTCACTTAATACACATTTCTCTATTCTTAATTCACAACTGTAATACCGCTTCTCACTTAATACACAGTGCTCTATTCTTAATTCACAATTGTAATACCGCTTCTCACTTAATACACAGTGCCCTATTCTTAATTCACAATTGTAATACCGCTTCTCACTTAATACACAGTGCTGCTTCCCACTTAATAAACAGTGCTCTACTCTTAATTCACAATTGTAATACCGCTTCCAACTTAATACGCAGTGCTCTATTCTTAATTCACAATTGTAATACCGCTTCTCACTTAATACACAGTGCTCTATTCTTAATTCACAATTATAGTACCGCTTCTCACTTAATACACAGTGCTCTATCCTTAATTCACAATTGTAATACCGCTTCTCACTTAATACACATTGCTCTATTCTTAATTACAATTGTAATACCGCTTCTCACTTAATACACAGTGCTCTATTCTTAATTCACAATTGTAATACCGCTTCCCACTTAATACACAGTGCTCTGATCTTAATTTACAATTGTAATACCGCTCCTCACTTAATATACAGTGCTCTATTCTTAATTCACAATTGTAATACCGCTTCTCACTTAATACACAGTGCTCTATTCTTAATTCACAATTGTAATACCGCTTCTCACTTAATACACAGTGCTCTATTCTTAATTCACAATTGTAATACCGCTCCTCACTTAATACACAGTGCTCTCTTCTTAATTCACAATTGTAATACCGCTTCCCACTTAATACACAGTGCTCTATTCTTAATTCAAAATTGTAATACCGCTTCTCACTTAATACACAGTGCTCTACTCTTAATTCACAATTGTAATACCGCTTCCCACAATACACAGTGCTCTATTCTTAATTCACAATTGCAATACCGCTTCTCACTTAATACACAGTGCTCTATTCTTAATTACAATTGTAATACCGCTTCTCACTTAATACACAGTGCTCTATTGTTAATTCACCATTGTAATACCGCTTCTCACTTAATACACAGTGCTCTATTCTTAATTCACAATTGTAATACCGCTACCAGTTAATACACAGTGCTCTATTCTTAATTCACAATTGTAATACCGCTTCCCACTTAATACACAGTGCTCTGATCTTAATTTACAATTGTAATACCGCTCCTCACTTAATATACAGTGCTCTATTCTTAATTCACAATTGTAATACCGCTTCTCACTTAATACACAGTGCTCTATTCTTAATTCACAATTGTAATACCGCTTCTCACTTAATACACAGTGCTCTATTCTTAATTCACAATTGTAATACCGCTCCTCACTTAATACACAGTGCTCTCTTCTTAATTCACAATTGTAATACCGCTTCCCACTTAATACACAGTGCTCTATTCTTAATTCAAAATTGTAATACCGCTTCTCACTTAATACACAGTGCTCTACTCTTAATTCACAATTGTAATACCGCTTCCCACAATACACAGTGCTCTATTCTTAATTCACAATTGTAATACCGCTTCTCACTTAATACACAGTGCTCTATTCTTAATTCACAATTGTAATACCGCTTCTCACTTAATACACAGTGCTCTATTCTTAATTAACAATTGTAATACCGCTTCTCACTTAATACACAGTGCTCTGTTCTTAATTCACAATTGCAATACCGCTTCCCACTTAATACACAGTGCTCTATTCTTAATTCACAATTGTAATACCGCTTCCCACTTAATACACAGTGCTCTATTCTTAATTCACAATTGTAATACCGCTTCTCACTTAATACACAGTGCTCTATTCTTAATTCACAATTGTAATACCGCTTCTAACTTATTACACAGTACTCTATTCTTAATTCACAATTGTAATACCGCTTCTCACTTAATACACAGTTCTCTATACTTAATTCACAAATGTAATACCGCTTCTCACTTAATACACAGTGCTCTATTCTTAATTCACAATTGTAATACCGCTTCTCACTTAATACACAGTGCCCTATTCTTAATTCACAATTGTAATACCGCTTCTCACTTAATACACAGTGCTGCTTCCCACTTAATACACAGTGCTCTACTCTTAATTCACAATTGTAATACCGCTTCCAACTTAATACACAGTGCTCTATTCTTAATTCACAATTGTAATACCGCTTCTCACTTAATACACAGTGCTCTATTCTTAATTCACAATTGTAATACCGCTTCTCACTTAATACACAGTGCTCTATTCTTAATTCACAATTGTAATACCGCTTCTCACTTAATACACATTGCTCTATTCTTAATTACAATTGTAATACCGCTTCTCACTTAATACACAGTGTTCTATTGTTAATTCACAATTGTAATACCGCTTCACACTTAATACACAGTGCTCTATTCTTAATTCACAATTGTAATACCGCTTCCAGTTAATACACAGTGCTCTATTCTTAATTCACAATTGTAATACCGCTTCTCACTTAATACACAGTGCTCTATTCTTAATTCACAATTGTAATACCGCTTCTCACTTAATACACAGTGCTCTATTCTTAATTCAGAATTGTAATACCGCTTCTCACTTAATACACAGTGCTCTGTTCTTAATTCACAATTGTAATACCGCTTCTCACTTAATACACAGTGCTCTATTCTTAATTCACAATTGTAGTACCGCATCTCACTTAATACACAGTGCTCTATTCTTAATTCACAATTGTAATGCCGCTTCTCACTTAATACACAACGCTCTATTCTTTAATCACAATTGTAATACCGCTTCTCACTTAATACACAGTGCTCTATTCTTAATTCACAATTGTAATACCGCTTCTCACTTAATACACAGTGCTCTATTCTTAATTCACAATTGTAATACCGCTTCCCACTTAATACACAGTGCTCTACACAGTGCTCTATTCTTAATTCACAATTGTAATACCGCTTCTCACTTAATACACAGTGCTCTATTCTTAATTCACAAGTGTAAAATCCGCTTCTCACTAATACACAGTACTCTATCTTAATGCACATTGTAAACCGCTACTCAATTAATTCACAGTGTTCTATGTAATTCCAATTGTAATACGCTTCTCCTTAATACACAGTGCGCTAGTCTTAATTCACAATGAAAAACACCGCTCCACTTAATGCACATGCTCTATTCTTCATTCACAATTGTAATACGCTTCTCACTTTAATACACAGTGCTCTGTTCTTAGCACAAATTGTAATACCGTTCCCATTAATACAAAGTGCTCTCTTCTTTTCAGAATTGTAATACCGCTTCTCACTTAATACACATTCGCCATCCTTAATTCACAATTGTAATACCGCTTCTCACTAATACCAGTGCCTCTTAATATTCACAATTCTAATACGCTTCTCACTGATACAATTTCTCTTTCTAAATTCACACACTGTAATTCCTCCGCTTCCACTTAATACACAGTGCTCTAGTCTTAATTCACAATTGAATACCGCTTCTCATTAATACACAGTGCCCTAATTCTTAATTCACAATTGTAATACTCTTCTCACTTAATACACAGTGCTGTTTCCCACTTAATAACAGTGCTCTACTCTTAATTCACAATTGTAATACCCTCTTTT
Source organism: Diploptera punctata (assembly GCA_030220185.1). Lineage (NCBI taxonomy): Eukaryota > Metazoa > Arthropoda > Insecta > Blattodea > Blaberidae > Diploptera > Diploptera punctata. Next base: position 95 of record JASPKZ010008975.1, on the reverse strand, counting down.
CCAACTTAATACGCAGTGCCTCTCTATTCCTTAATTCACAATGTGTATACCGCTTTCTCACTTAATACACAGTGCTCCTATTCTTAATCACATAT
>JASPKZ010008974.1:0-129306 GCA_030220185.1 Diploptera punctata | reverse complement strand
CAAGAGTCTCTGTAATGCGTAATAGCACGCATTTCCAGAATTGAGCCTATGTTTAATTTCCATGTGCATCTCATTCCTGTTCGTGATTATTGTTCCTAGGTATTTGAATTCAGCAACTACAAATGTAAATATCATGGATCAAGAAATACATAAATATATGGTGATCTCATTTTATATACATTTTAGTAGTAGTTCCTGTCACTCCTCTTGGAAGCATAGGGCACTTCGTGAAAACGCGCCACCGGACTATTTTTTTTTACTAAATTATTGTCTTAATTTCAGCTTTACCCATGTTGTTTAATTCCTGTTACTACTATTTTTTCTTCTTAGCACTACAGTCCCTTCAGTTCGAAATTGGCTTCATTCTTGTCTATCCAGTGCCTTACTTCTCCACCTCTTAACCACACATAATCCATCCTTCGCAATCTTGGTCTTCCTCATTTTTCTTTCCCTCTGGTTTCTCATTCAAAATGGTTTTCCATTCTCAAAACATGACACTTTTACAGTAGCTACTATATCTAATGAATTAATCTATATAATCCGTTCATTTTAATTCTCCAAAGTCCATTTTCATATGTTGGTCCACAGATCTTTCGTAAAATCTTCCGCTTCCAATTCGAAGAAGTCCTATCTTGTTGGCTTGTTGGTCAAATACTGCACTATTTACATAGAGCACTACGGAAGTTTTGCTATACGGGCATATTTTTCACGACAAAATAACTTACACCACACTGAATACTCCTCTTCATATTTCCATAGACAACATAACATATAACCGTGTTTCACTTATAGTTGTATTGTTTCTTTATATTTTAAACTTTCTTTACCAAGCCAATTTCTTAATCTAATTATAGGTTATTTTTTGTTATTATTTTTACTATTTTTCTTTTTTTTTCCCTTGTTAATTGTATATTGTGTAGTCTATAATTATCTATTATGTACCATTTATCATAATTCTTATTGTATGTATAATTTAACCCTGATGGAGTGGAAGAGAAGACCTTACGGTCTTAACTCCATCAGGTAAAATAAAATAAATAAATAAATAAATACAGGAGCCTTCTCCTCAAAGCACTGATCTACAGTCAAAATTTGTATCGAATAATGACACAGTACTCAGGTTAGACCACTCTGACATTCTTACATACTTTCACTTATGCTGTTAAACTAAAACTGCATCTGCAAAAGAATGCTCCCTCAACTCTATACCTGTTTGAACCCCTCTTTCTTCCCCTAGTGGCGCCAGGGTCTGTTTGGTCATGGATTATTGCTTACTGCAAAACTTTCCTAGTGCCCTTACTAATTTTTGGTATTCTCTTTTCCTAGGCAATCCCTATGGATTCCATTTCATAGCTGCCTTTGGCACACTTCTAGTTCTCTTTTGAGAGTGTTTCTAATCCATTTATATTTTAGGATATTTATTCATTCTCCTTCCAGATTTCACTTTGTGATGTTATCTTTAATAATTCTTCGTTTGATATGGTTTTTGATCACTAGAAGAAACAGGTCTACAACAGATCAGATTTTTAGTATAAGACAGATTTTAGAAAATAAATGGGAATATAATGGTAATGTACATCAACTATATGTAGACTTCAAAAAAGCATATGATTCAATTAAGAGGGAGAAGTTATATAGTATCCTGCTGGAATTCGGAATTCCTAAAAAGTTAGTTAGACTTTACGAATGTGTCTAAATGGCACAAAGAGTAGGGTGTGTGTAGGCAAACAGTTTTCGGACACTTTTGAAATCCAGAATGGGTTGAAGCAAGGAGATGAACTATCTCCTCTACTATTTAATTTTGTGCTAGAGCATGCCATTAAGTCTTTAGAGAATGAGGAAGGCTTACAACTGAACGGTATTAATAAGCTGTTGGTTTATGCTGATGATGTAGTACTATTGGCCGATAGCGAGGAGATACTAAAGGACAACACGCACACACTATTGAGTAACACTAAGAAATTAGGACTGGAAGTAAATATCAATAAAACTAAATATATGGTCACACGTAGAAATTCATTATATAATGGAAATAGACAGCTAATGACAAATGAGGGAAATTTTGAGGAAGTGGCTGAATTCAAATACCTAGGAACAATAATCACAAATAGACGAGATGCACAAAGAAATTAAACATAGGCATAATTCTGCAAATGCGTGCTATTATGCATTGCAGAGATCTTGATGTCCCAACTCCTTTCAAAAAACGTTAAACTGAAAATATATAAAACTATTATTCTACCAGTTATATTACATGGTTGCGAAACATGGACTCTTACTTTAAGGGAGGAAAGGATATTACAAGTATTTGAGAATAAAGTACTTAGGACAATTTTTGGACCAAAGAGAGATGAACACCCAAGTGAATGGAGAAGATTACATAACAATGAACTACATGGTCTTTATAGGAAGCCAGATATAATAAGAACAGTTAAGTCTCGTAGAGTACGATGGGCAGGGCATGTTGCACGTATGGGGAATGAAAGACATGCTTGGAAGCTTCTTGTAGGAAAGCCAGAGGGTAAACGCCCAGTTGGTAGACCAAGAATGAGGTGGGAGAATAATATTAACTATGATTTGAGGAAAGTAGATTATACGGGGAATGATTGGAAAGCAATAGCTCAGGATAGGGATGTATGGAGAGCTTATGTCCGCGCGGCCATGAACCTACGGGTTCGATAGTGCCAGTGATTAAGTATACTTTTAAAATAAGTTTCAGGCATCTGTTTATAGCAGCAATATGTATAAATTATTATAATCAGACACAAATCTAGAGAGAGTGCTGAACTTTTGAGGTGGATACACGTTTTAAGCGTGCTCTAGGGAGGTCACACTTCATGTCACACCGTCAACCCTTTAACGATAAGTTCACACCGTAGCGTAATGGCTAAGGCAATATACTTCAAGTCGGAAGGTTGATGGTTCGAACCCCAGTTGGGTCAGGATTTTTAAACTGACCCAAACCTTCCGGCAGCATTATGGGCCTGGGATCGACTCAACCTTTAAATGAAATGAGTACCAGGCGCTTGTTGGGGTAAAGACGGCCGTCACGCAGGGCTGGCAACCTGCCGATTGCCTAGAAAAAAGTAGGAGCCTTAACCTCCTACTAACCCAAGGGCCTCTTAAGGCCTGTAGTGGGATTACTTTTCTTTTACATACCTCAATTTGCTGCCTCACGGAGCCTCAAATGGTTCCAGGATACAGCGCAGTGGACAATGATGAACATCGTTGGCAATTAGTATTAAACAAGCTTGTGCATGTCAATAAAACAAAGACTACATGTCTAACTGTATATTTTCATAATTATGTCTATAAATTAAATGGGGGAAACCATCCCGATTCATTTTTCATTCAATCTCAAGCACTGATACACAACGCTCTAGCAGTTTTTTTTTCCAGAAGAAAATTCGGCGTATATCATTCAATCAAGAAAAGTAGGATCGAGTTAGTTAACCATTAATATATAACCATTAAGAATTTTTATTTCACCTAAAGAAGAAGAAAAAATCGTTATAGCAGATACAATATTAGTTTTTACGCGATGAATCTCTGTATGTCATTAACATAAAATGAGAAAGTTGGAGAATCCAACCATTAGGGGTGGGTTAATCTGAAAATCGTAATTAAAAACCTAGCTGCCGCCATATTTGTTTTCTTGCAACGAAATTTACAATGTAAAATTAAAATATGAAAAATAATATGAAACTCTCGGCGCAAGCGGTTAGACGCTCGCCTCTTACCGCTGGGGTCCCGAGATCGTGTCTTGGTCACTCCATGTGGGCTTCATGGTGGACGAAATGGAGCTTGGTCAGGTTTTTCTCGGGGTTCTTCCCGTTTTCCCCTGCCACAATTTCATTCCACCATTTCTCCATACTCATCTCATCCATTTAATTTCATTCATCTGCCCTAGTGATGGTACGTACGTCAGGAGTGGTCGGCCGGCACCCTTGTCATTCACAGAGCTCTCTCTCTCTCTCTCTCTCTCTCTCTCTCTCTCTCTCTCTATATATATATATATATATATATATATATATGGGCTTATATCATTTCATCCCTCGACCCGACTCTTGGTTGGACACGAATTGAGGATATTTTAATTTTAATATCAAACTCGTTAATCAACAAAATCAAACTATTAATTGAGAAAGCTAAATTTTTATTTGGAACAATATTAATAAAATTCAATACAATATTCAATATTAGATTTTATAAAGAAGAAACAATTAAATTGGTACGGACACATCAGAAGAATGGAAGAAGGAAGACTACCTAAGATAATCATGGATTGGGAACCACAGGGAAGGAAAAAGAAGGGTAGGCCAACTATTATGTGGATTCAGGGAATCAATGAAGCTAAGAGGGAATGGGAAATAGAAGAAGATATATGGACGAACAGACATGAATGGAAAAATGTGTTGAAACAAATGTGTAGATAACTGTGAACATGGGTACCGGAAAAATGTATATTCATTGTAAAAGCCGGAATAATAAAAAAAATTAATAAAATTCATATCAAATTCCGTTGAGGTGAAGTCATAAGATAAAAGTTAAAAATTAAAATGTACCTGTAACTTTGTTAAAATGTTGTATATAAAATATTAACTGGAGGCCTTTCGGAAGTTAACTTCCATCATCAGCAGGATGAGCCTCTGCTACTTGTTGTTTTTTACGACGATGTAGACTCCAAGTGTTTGTAGCAGCAACTGCTGATGATGGAAGTTAACTTCCGAAAGGCATCCAGTTAATATTTTATATACATCATTTTAACAAAGTTGAATAAGATGGCACCTACCAACAGTTACATTTTAATTTTTAACTTTTATCTTATTTAGTTGGAGCGTTTTCAACACTCCACCACGTGCATTTTTTGCTTTCTGGCAAAGAAACTTGATATATATAATTATCGAAAGAAATATATAATTCCGTAATCTAGCAAAATTGGACCATAAATTCGATTTGATGATCAATCATCACCGAGAAAGCATTCCAGCTAGGATAAATATATTTGAAGACCTCGAAATTATAAAGGAAACAATCAACACTTCACTTCTTAATGAGAACGCATCCTAGTCAAACCCATTATATGAGATTGTCAAAAACAAGTCAGTTGCTGCTACAAACATTTGGAGTATACATCACCGTACACAACAACAATGAGTAGCGGAAACTCAACCTGCCGAAGATGGAAGATAACTTCCGAAAGCGCTCCAGTTAATTTTATATACGATATATTAACAAAGTTGAGGATGACGGCACCTACCAACAGGTACATCATATCATAGTTTACGCAGTTCTTGAATGATGAACTTTTTTACAATTGTCATGGAAACCATAACAAATTATTTAAAAAGTAGTCATGGTTTAGACCTTGTTATTGCAATTGACTGTACGTATCTCAAGAGTGTTTCCAGAAAACGTTACAGTAACATGAGACATTACTTCAATGCAAATGTCATAGGGTCATAACCTTTGTCATAGACTTTCCTCATTAGCATGGATATTCTAGAGGACAGTAATTTGTATTGCTTCAAGATGAACCTGGTATGATATTACATAATCCTACAATAAAAAAAAATTTAATTAATTAATTCAAAGTTCCTTTGGCCGTTAAGTCTTATCATAAATTACAGTAACTACAGTAAAACCTGTCTATGAAGGAACATGACGGTTCCTTAAATATATTTCCGTCTTGGCAGTTTTCCTTCTTATAAAGGGTTCCCAAATTACAAACTTGAATTTTCTCACACAGTTAAGGGTTTTACATGCATGCTTTAAAGTCTTAGCGTATGGACTGAAATACAGACAAAATAGTGTATGTAACACAGCTCTGATTGCACGGCAATACAGAACAACTTTATTACACAGAAGCGAGAAGGAACTCAACTACAGGAAGACTGAAGAATTTCCCAACTCCCTCGCAGGTTAATTAATAAATGAAACTATCAAAGTTTTATATGGTTTTCATAAACATTTATTTTGCTTAACATTGATAACAGCTATTTCAGTACACTACAGTGTGGTTATAAAGTCCCAGTACATTTTGTGGATAACGTAGCGCAAATAAAACAAAAATTATAAGGTAGTTTCTACTATCAAGTTAGTGTTCAACATAACCTTCATCAATCTCTAAACATGTTTCCCAACGACGCACCGTCGCGTCGCCCGGAAAACATGCACCACCTCTGTAATCATTTAACTTGTTTGGCGTATGCATTCTTTCAGCACTTGCAGATTACGAAACTTGGTTCTGTACACCTGTTGCTTGAAGAATCCCCAAGCAAAAAAGTCCAGGGGTGCGAGGTCTGGCGAATGAGGTGCCCAGATACGAGGAGATGCCCTTCCAATCCACCTTTTGGGAAACCTGTCATTGAGATACCCGCATATAGCCAGAGCAAAGTGTGGTGGTGCTCCATCTTGTTGCAACACCACTGTATCAATGATACCATCTTGCTGTAACTGTGACTGTAAGAAAATTTGCAACATATTAAGATATATGTCTCCCGTGAGGGTTTCCGTTGGAATCAGTCTCTAACTTCTTCGTACGACTGGCCTCTTAAACGCGCAGCAACAATCTCTATCCGCTCTTCAATGGTGAACATATTTGTATCTTTCAAATGGCTGTAACTGAAATACGATATGTAAGCGATTTCTTTAAAATGTACTGGGACTTTATAATCACACTGTATATTTTCATCAGACAAATGTCATAAATACAATTAAAGGTTGTATTTATAGTTGACTATACACACACACACATATATATATCATCAGACCAATGTCATAAATACAAATATATTTTCTATTTATGTGTAGTCTGCTGTAAGTAGAACATTTATTTGTATTCATGACATTTGTCTAATGAAGATACAGTGTTTTAAAACAGCTGTTATGAATGTTAAATGAAATAAATATTTATGAAAATCAGAGCTAAACATTGCTTCCAGTTACTTGTGTTTTGCTCCTTACTTTTATCTTTAACCGATCTGGTATTTCTTCCTTTTCTAGTACCAAATCCCTCTTTTTACTTTCCTATCCTGTCTCCCTTGCCTGACCTCTTGTTTTCTTGGACCCTGATGGTATTAGAGTATTTGAGGCCGAAGGGTTCATTTCTGTCTTTCCCATATCTCCTTCTTTTAACCTCGTGGACACTCACCTTGAATGCCCACATAAGCTGCATGTTCAATTGCAGCCCCATTGTGACTTATAAGTATACAATGGATTCGTGTCATCAGCTATGGCTGGATACACGCAGTGAAGAAGGAATATAAAACTTCGTTAATTTTATTTATTAATACTTCATTATTTTTATTTGTGATTTTTTTCATATTCATTAGATTTACCAAACAATTCAATTTATCTTATGTATTTATTATTGTTAGTTTTAATTTTAATTATTAACATTATTATGTTATCGGACTCTTATAGATATTACTTCATTGGTCAAATTTTCATTTAGTATTTAATATTACAAGTTAACTGTAATTGCTGTATTCCAATGTAACATATGCTTGTCCTGATGAGTGGAAGAGGAGGACACATAACCTTAACTCCACCATGCTAAATAAAAAAAAATACTTTTTTAAATAAGCATAGGATATAAACTATCTTTTGTTGAAAATTTGGATTTACCAGAGAAAATTGTGAAATTCAACAAATCACTGGAATCATTAATAGAGTTTTAAAACCTTCATTAGTGCAAAAATCAACTCGTACTCGTCTTTATCAAATAATGGCTTGACCAGTCCAATGTTATGGGAGTGAAGCGTGGGCTATAAGGACGAGAGATGAAAGCAGATAACAGCTTGTGAGATGAAATTTATGCGCCGAACAGCTGGCTACACCAAATGGGATCGAAAGAAAAATGTAGAAATCCTTCAAGAACTTAATGTGTCACCAATACTGGACTACCTCTCCAGATATCAGCTAAACTGGAAGGAACATGTCTCAAGAATGGCTAGATCCAGGATCCCCAAGGCAATAATGAACTACTATCCAAATGGGAAATGGTCACTTGGAAGACCTATGAAAAGATGGCATGAAAACCGCTTTCTCAGGCCATAACAGTTCTTCTAGGACTAATACCTGGCAGGATGATGATGGTGATTAAATAAGCATAGAATAATGAAAAAACCTGTTTTTTTTCTTTTTTTTTTACTATAAACTTTTCTTCATCTTCTTCTTGCAAGGATTAAACCTTTTTTGGTTCATTCCAGCTCCGAGTATTAAAGCTGCATGTCGATCTCTTTCATGGGCATCCCCGATCTCTTTTTCCTCCTCTTGATTGATTGTTCAGACTTTTCTTAAACAATCTGTTGGTATCCATTCTGCAGACATGTTCATACCATTTTCTCCCATACTCTTCTATTTTATCTGTCTATTTACTATAAACTAATTAATTAAATAGAAAAAATATTGCCCCTTAATATTCTTCCCTTATGCAACTTACTTGCACTATCAAACCCAGGGTTCATGACTATATGGACATAAGCTTTTTGTACATTACTCTCCTGAGCCAATATTTTCTATTCATTACCAGTATAATTCACCTCATCAAATCATGGTTAATTGTTATTAACTCATCTCATTCTTAACCGTCTTCTGGGTGCTTTCCCCTCTAGTTTTCCTACAAGAAATTTTCCATACTGCTCTTTCAATCCCCAATTTTCTCCATTTACATATGTGCCTGTCTGTCTTTAGATCAAAATTTTCCTGTGCAATATTCTCAAATATAATTTCTTAAAGTAAAAAAGCATGTTTTTCATCCATTTTCTGGAAGAAATCTTGCGTTAACATTTTTTTGCAACAAGTTGGAATAAGTCCTAATATGCTCAATGCCATGCATTTCCAGAGTTGAACCTACATATAAATAATCAATTTTCAATGCGTGTAAGTACTTCAAATTCCAGCACATATACAGTAAAATGAAAGAGAATTATTTTATTGTGAAAATATATAGGAATTATTTTCTTCATGTTGTAGATTTTTTCAATTCTCTCCCCTATTCAAAAAAAAAAAGTAGAACTTTCAGAAAAATTGTCAATTTATGCTAGAAAGAGATTTGTCTGGCTGCTCCTAATTTTCATGGATAGTAAATTTTAATAATGGGAGAATATGATGGTGAAAGAATAATAATAATTATGTATTCTTACATTGCAGTATAGCTCCTTCTGGGTATATAGTTTGTGAGAGTGAAGAAAACAAATAGAGAGATAGATAGAGATAGTTTCAAGGTAATGTGTGGTTGATCCAATTTTAAAATGTAGTAAAGAAATTTTGTATTATATGGTTTTTTACAGGAAAAAGCAACAAAATGGCAGGAGAGTCGTGAAATTGATGGTTTGACAACAAATGGAGTTTTAATCTTGCATCCAAGAGGGTCTTTCTGTGGTGGAGAAGCAAAACCTGGACTATGGAGAGAGGTATCTGTCGGAGGTGGTGTTTTTTCATTAAGGGAATCTCGCTCTGCTCAGCAGAAAGGAATGGTGGTAAGTATCTGAAATTTTATAGCAAGAGTAAAGTATGAAAAATTAGGATGGGTTAAGTCTTGGTTGTCTCTGGTTTCAAGGATCGGATTGAAACCTGGCCGAGGCCAACCAATTTTCTAGAATGGAAAAATCAAAGGGGTAAATCCTGTGGGAGGGATTTTAAACCATTCATTCCAAGTCTGATGACTTTCAGGGTCATAAAGAATCTCAAGCTTAAATCAGAGCTTAATCAGCCTTTTCCATCAAATTAATACTTTTCAGGCTAACAACTTGAGTAAACCCTGGCTTGAGCTCACTGCAGTAATAACTTACTAAGTCAATGGGTGGCAGCACTGCATCCTCTTGCAAAATGGCTGACATTGGCATATGTATTAGACAGCGTTCTGTGATTGAATTCTTAAATCTGGAAGGTGAAACGCCCTTATGCATTCATGAAAGATTGAAAAATGTGTATGGAGATTCAACAGTGGATGTCAGTACTGTTAGACAATGGGTTTATCACTGTAATGAAGCTGAAGGACAAACACAATTGGCTGATGCAAAGCGGAGCAGTAGGCTGATGACATCAGTGACTCCATGCAGCTTTCAGCGAGTCAATGAGATCATTCGTGAAGATCGCTGGATAACAACAAATGAATTGTGTCTCGTTCTCGCCATCAGTAAAAGTAGTGTGATGATGATCATTCAGTAACTGGGGTACTCAAAAGTTTGTTAACAATGGGTACCACGGATGTTGGCCGACCAGAATAGAGAGACGAGAAAAACAATAACCTTTGAACCATCCACCTTACGGCCCTGACCTAGCACCATTTGTTCGGGCCAGTAAAGGAAACTCATCATGGTATTCATTTTGAGGATGAGGCGGCTATAAAACATTAGTGCGTTAATGTCTTAGGAAGCAAGACCTTGCTTTTACCACAATGGAATACATGCCCTTGTTAAATGGTGGACAAAAACAGTGGAAAAGGACGGAGATTATATTGAAAAGTGGCAAATTAATCGTCAGTTTGTGTGTTTCATGGTATGTAAAGTGCATTTAAATATCTTCACAATTAAAAGAGAAAAAAAATAGGAGGTATTACTTTTTGACTGACCCTCATATTACAGTATTTTTTGTGTTTTGTAATTTCTGGAAAATGAAGACAATATGACTTACACCTCTACAACTTTAACTTGTCCATTTTATTTATCAGAATGTGAACTTGTGCAATTAATTACAATTTATGTGTGTATATACAGTTGAATGTTCAAACTAATTAGTACTAGGTATTACTTACTTACTCACTGGCACTATCGAACCCATAGGTTCATGGCCGCACGGACATAAGCTCTCCATACATCCCTATCCTGAGCTAATGCTTTCCAATCATTTCCTGTATAATCTACTTCCCTCAAATCATAGTTAATGTTGTTCTCCACCTCATTCTTGGTCTACCAACTGGGCGGTTTCCTTCTGGCTTTCCTACAAGAAGTTTCCATGCACGTCTTTCATTCCCCATATGTGCAACATGTCCTGCCCATCACAGTAGTACTAGGTATAGTTAAGATATATCTAATTTTATTGATGTTTACTTCCAGTCCCAATTTCTTAGTGTTACTCAATTCAGTGTGCGTGTTGGCCCTTAGTATCTCCTCACTATCGCCTAATAATACTACATCATCAGCATAAACCGACAAGTTATTAACATCAATGAGTTTTAGGCCTTCATCATCTAAATATTTAATGGCATGTTCTAGTATTATTGCCTCACGATGATGGTTGTCCATTTATATAAAAGCGGGTGTCATGACAATGTTTGACAATGATTAACATTCACGTAGTGGTAGTCTGTATTTATGTATTTAACCATATATAACAGCTGCGGGGAAACAAAGCGAGCCACTGGACAACCATCAAAATTGAATAGTAGAGGAGATAGTACATCTCCTTGCTTTAACCGTTTGTGAATTTCAAAAGTATTTGAAAACTGTTTACATGCATATACCCTACTCTTTGTGACATTACTCTCTATTAAAATGGCCTATTTTCTAATTTACTGCAAAATCATATAGGCCTGTGTTATTTTTATACCATTTGACAAATGTTCACAAAGCTCTTCATCTGTCATACTTAGTCTATTCATATTTATAATCACAAACTCAAATTAAATTAAACTTCTCCCGCAACTCTGGAAGAAAGGGAACAACGAATATAATAAAATACCACTAAAGACAACAGTACACTGTATTTGTATGTGAAGAGAAAAATATATGCTTAGACTGGAGTTTTAACCCAGGACTTTCGATTTCTATGTGAATGTTCTACCGACTGAGCTACCTGAGCACTCCAATACATTCGTAGCATTTGGTGCTCGGGAATTAACAGTGTATATAAGAAAAAAAATGCATTTAGATTGGAGTGCTCAGGTAGCTCAGTTGGTAGAGCATTCACATAGAAAGTGAAAGGTCCTGGGTTCAAACCCCAGTCTGAGCATATATTTTTCCCTTCAAATATAATTTATCCTTCATTGACCTGTATTAAATGAATGATAAAAACATCACACTGTTGTTCACTAAATGTTAGCTACATATATATATGTCCACCGCTATGGTCTCGAGGTAGCGTGCTGCCTTGTCACACAGTGGGCCGGGTTCGATCCCCGGTCGGGGCAGTTTTTCTGGGTGAGGTTTTTATCAGGGTTTTTCCTCACCTGTAAGACAAATGTCAGGAAAACTTTAAGGCCCAAACGGTCCCTGAAATCATATGGCCATCATCTTCATCATCATCATCATCCTCATCATTATCATCATCACCATCATCCTTCACCGGTGTGGAAAGCAACGGGAAGCTACCACACCTACACAATTCCCTAGTAAAGCTGGAAGCATAGCATGAAAATGCTATGATTGCAGTGAAGGACCTGCCTTCGGGCAGAATTACTATGGATGGATGGATATATATATATATATAGGAGAATGGCAAGAAATGGACTTCCAAAATTGGCATTCCAATATACCCCAACTGGACATAGGGACCAAGGAAGACCAAAATATCGGTGGAAAGATCAAGACCATCTTCGCTAGGTTTACCGTACAGGCCACATGACCTAAAAACGAATTTGTTCATGATGATATATATATATATGACATAAGAAAAATACATGCCTGGATGGGATTTGAACCCAGATCTCTGAATTGGTACTTCAGTGTGCTATCCATTACACCACCAGGCAAATCTAATACAAACATTTATTAATAAATATTTGACATAACATCATTCGTCAAGATGGGACCGCTATGGTCTTGAAATCGCGATCTACTTAGAAGATTAATATGAGGAGAGGTATGAAACATTTGATTTTATCTTGTTTTACATAATTAACATTTTAATCTTTTCTCCGTTCTCTTGCTGATTTCATATATTTCCTTGAGTATTTCTCATTGTTCCTAAATATGTAAAATAGACAACAAAAATGTTTTATTATAGTTAATATCAAAATCTGTAATTTAATTTTCATGATATATTAATCTGTGGGAGTTTGATAAACATCTGTTGATAGAGAAGATATGATGAGTTCAAGAACAGGTGTGTGTCATTATTTTTCCTCAGATAGATAAGATAGTTTTGTTGTTTTTTTAGGTTGATGATGAAACAAATGTTCTTGAAGATGGAACTCTGATTGATCTGTGTGGTGCAACACTCCTATGGCGCTCAGCAGAAGGACTTGCTAAGTCACCAGTAAGTCATATCTCTAGACACAGGTATAATTTGTTAATGAATGAATGAGTCAATTCTTATCTTACCTCATACTTCATGTTTTTTTTAAACACGGGAACTGAACTTTTCAAGAGGAGTCCCTCTCATCCTAAGCCAATATTATGACTCCCGAATTTTCATTTGAATCTTCATCTATAACGTTACCATCTGGTGTTGATTTGATGAACCTTGAGATCAAGTATTCATAGGAATTTCAAAATTCATGGATCTAAATTTGTTCCTCTGAATACATATATTTTCCAAAACTGTCAATTCCAAAGGTTTTTCCAAATGTTTTAAAAGTTTAGCCTCTTTTTCAATTTTATGATTCTCAAGCAAACTATGTGCTGCTATAGCTGATTTTTCAATTTCAGCTATTGCAGCACATAGTTTCTTGAGATCATAAAATTGAAAAAGAGGCTAAAGTTTTAAAAATTTGGAAAAATACTTAGGAATTGACAGTTTGGGAAAATATATATATTCAGAAGAACAAATTTAGATCCATGAATTGTGAAATTCCTGATGGACAGGTAGGTCTTGATCTCAAGGTTCATCAAATCAACATCAGATGGCATCATTACAGACAAGATTCAAACGAAAATCCGATAGTCATATATTGGCTGAGGATGAGAGGAACTGCTCTTGAAAACTGCAGTTCCTTTTAAAAAAAAACATCAAATGTGAGGTAAGATAAGAATTGATTGATTCATTCATTGAATTAAAAACCTCTTAATGTTATTTCCCATATTCAACTTATGAAAAATGTATTAAGTTTAAAATTCTTAAAAGTGTAAAGTCGATCTTGCTAATGATATTGACATCATATCGAGAAGTGAGAAGAATATGAAATGATCTCTCTAAGCATTGAAGGAAGCAGAATTAATTACCTATTGGTTTAAGAATTAATGATAGGAAGAAAATTATATAATGGAGAATAATATAACATATAATAAATAAGGTGAATCTGGTCATCTTACCTCATAAATACTTGATGTTTATTTTGACATGTTTCGATATGTTGTCCATACCATTATCAGCTTGTCCAGACTGTTGATTTTTGTGTTGTCGGCCCTGGATGTCGACTCTTACTCCATCTTCAAAGAAATTGTAGGGAAAAGATTTGATTCACAAGTCAACCAGAAGATGGAGTAAGGGTCGACATCCAGGGCCAACAACTTATAAATCATCAATCTGGATAAGCCAACAGATCGAAACATTCAAATGAAACATCAAGTATTTATGAGATAAGATGACTAGATTCACCTTATTTATTGAGAAGAACCTCATAATGTTACTTCCTATTGTAATTTATTAGGTAGATAGATCATTGATTAATGTCTTCGACATTGATTCCTAATAGCCAGTTTTGTCGGTCCATCCAATCTCCTGGTTGTAGATGTTTCTCCTTCATGTATAAACATATTCCCTGACTCCAGGAGGTTTTAGGTCTTCCTCTGCCTCGTCTTCCCTCAGGTTTCCATCCCAAAACAGATTTTGGTAGTCGATCCTCTTCCATTCGCTGGACATGTCCATACCATCTTAATTGCTGTAATTTATTAATATAACAAATTGAAATTTAAGGGAAAAATACTTGAAAGAGTTTTTAGATTTGAATACCAGGATCAGTGTATTGCTTCCTATCAGTTACATAAGGAAATGAATAGGAGAATAAAGAATATAAATAGATGTTATTTTGATCTACAATTCTAAACACCCTTCTCAAGATTCTAAATGCCGTTTATACAATACACTCATTGAACTGGTATTGATGTTTGGTTGTGAAACCTGAACATTGTCAGAACTGGAGATAATGAAAGTCACAACTTGTGAAAGAAAGATATTACGAAAAATATATCAGGATGCAAATGGTTGGAGAAATATCTAACTCTGAACTCTACCAAATTTATAATTCAACTAGTTAATACCCAAGGTGTGTTGCTATGCCTAAATAAATGAAATATTAAGGGTTAATTAAATTGTATGGTATATGCTGAGGCAAACTAAACATGGCAGTTGCTAGTCAGTTTTTAATTTTGGATTTCAGGTAAACCTCCACTTCTAATTGTCTGATTTCCCTAATTTTTTTTTGTAGTACCTACCTAAGTTTATTTTAATAGGATATAGAACAATGTGAGGTGAGTGATAAAAATATTCTACCTTAAAGGATATACTGAATTTTGTTGTGAAACATCAAAAATTGTGACCGTTACGGCGATTTTTAAATTTTCATTTCAGGTGAACTCCCTATACCTAATGGTTTTAGAGGGTACAATTATGAAAATAAACAATTCGTGGATCCACTCAAACATGCACAAAAATTTAATCAATATTGGATCAATTGTTAGGAGGAGTTCAGTGACATACACTCATACAGAATAATTATATATTATAATTCAGTGAATATTGTAGCTTCAAGAAAACAAGTAGATTGAGATGGGCCAGATATGTGCAAAGAATGGATACAAATAAGAGAAACATGCACTCAAAATGGGCAGCTGGAAGACCAAAGTTTAGATGGAGTTGTTGAGGCATAACAGATGGAAGTTCATCTATGATAGAGATGAAGGTCTATCCTGGGTAAAGGGGAGGCCCAATTTGGGCTGTTGGTCTTGTTTTAAAGTTTAACTATCACACAATTATTTTACAATCTCGACAAGTCCACTTGCTGCAGTTTCTCACAATCACAGTCATAAATCACTGTCACTCCCGATCCCAGCAGCAGATTATATAGGGCCGGGAAGGAAATTTTTTATAATAATAATAATAATAATAATAATAGCTTTATTTTACCTAGCAGAGTTAAGGCCTTAAGGCCTTGTCTGCCACTCAACCAGGTTATAAGAAAATACAAAAAAAAAAATACACTAAATCTTACATCTAAATTACAATAATCATAAACAATTACATGTTATAAATACAATGCAATTAATATTTATACCCTCTTACTAATAATCCATATATAACTTTTATACAAAGTTTATACACATCTCAGTTGAAAATTCTTGCTAATAAACACTGTATTAGCTGTTCAGTGTAGAAGAGGTGTACAACTTTACATGGGAATCGTTATACATGACCCCAGCCTTGTTTAAGGATTCTATAACTAGACAAAATGTCGGACATCAAGATCAACTGATTGTTTTCTTATGATATTGATGAAAGTTTCCTTAAATTTAACCCAAAATGCAACACTTTAATGACTGTTTGATGGATGCATAGGGCATAAATAATATTAATAAAGCTCTGGGTAGGAAAATAAAGGCATCATAAAATGCCTTTCGTTACACTCATTCTCGATTAGGCCTAACAATATTTTAAAATTGAACAATGATTCACAAAAGGATATGTTCTGCAATAATTGCTGTAGACAAGATTTAACCTGAATGTAGATTAAATGCTTCATAATATTATTTTAAGAAAACTTTCTTGCATCTTTAATACATAACACACACACCGATATAAAAATGTATTTAAGTATAGAGGTACTATTATTGCAGCAAGTTACATGTTAACTTGGTAGTCTTGTGGTTAGAGCTTCTGACTATGATGCGTGAGGTCATAGGTTCGATTCCTGGTCAAACTATAGTAATTTTTTTTTTCGCTTGAAATGTTATTTTGTTGTCGGTAACATTTCCTACTATTTTGAACGTTTTCTAACGCATCTTAAAACACTGTATATAATTCATAAGTAATGGGAAAAGCTTTTATTAGTTTCCAAGAATTGGTCGAAATTCTTGATGTTAGATGGCAGCACATTATCTGTGAAACCAATTCTATGATATATTTCACATAGCGTAAAGGGAAATGTATATAAATTAAAACACACTTATTTTTTCCGTACCTCCTCAATTAGGGAATCTCTATTAATTTTTATCCATATTCATTTCTTACACAATTAATCACTAGTTGATGTTATTTTATTTCTGTTACAAACTGCGAGTAATATTGTTCTGACGTCATTATGATGACGATTATGTGACGTATTGTGTGTAACTACTGTTTTGTTATATAGCTCTGGCACAACGTTTATTAGTAAGGAAATTATACGTGATCTACATCAGGCTTATATATTGTATAATTAAACAACTGATGAAAGCCTGTATAAGAGATTTTTATTAGTAAGACCGATAATGTATTTTGATTTACTCTACCCTCCCGATCATGATTTTTCCATGGATGCTGATCACGTCCAAACTAGCCCATCCCTAACAACCAGTAATTTCGTGGACAGATACTGGGAGGCCAGGGAAAAGATGATGAACCTTTTATAACTTTCTTGTTATTATTATTGCTTGCTTTCTCCAGTCATTGTTGGCTAATGACAAGTGTCAAACGCCACTACATTTAAATAAAGCTCATTCTGACCATTGAATTTTTTGTTGGCAATCCTGGATGTTGTTTCCTATTACCTCTTTAGGTTATAATTAATAAAAATAAAATGCAAAATTTTAAAATTCTAAATACAGTAATCTGTTTTTATAATGCTGGATGAACAGTGCATGGAAGACATTAGTGTGTTGATGAAGGAATTATGTTTTTGAAGTAATTAAGTTTTGAATGTTATTGTTTCAGACAAAGCAGCTGCTGGAGACATTAGTAGACGAGTTAAATGCAGGGCGACCTCAGTGTCCGGTGGGTTTAAATACACTGGTAATCCCACGCAAACTGTCGCTGAGTGTGAGTGAAGAGAGTGTAAATGAAAAACAGCAGCCATATGTGTACCTGAACTGTGGACATGTCCAGGGTCATCATGACTGGGGACAAGATAAAGACTCAAAAGACAGACGCTGTCCCATGTGTTTAGAGGTAAATTGAATTAGTTGATGGTAAAAGGGAATCAGTCCAAGACATACAGTTTTTGGAAAACTAAAAAAAAAAAAAAAGCATACAATACAATATCATTAGAATTTTGTTACACAAAATTACTACAGCATGGTAGAAGGTGGCCCATTTAGTGAAAAATATTAAATTATTATTTTTAATATGGAAAAAACAAATATTCAATCTCCAGGACTTATCCAATTTCAGCATACAAATGCTAATTATGAGACATTTTTTGTAGTATAAGGTGTATTTTTTTTTTTCCACAAATATTCCTAAAATATTACAGTGAATGTATTAAACACAATAAAAAATTATTTTTGAACTTAAGTCAACATACTAAGTACTTATTTTAGGAATTCACACTGTGAGGTATATTCATTTAGGTAAAATTTGATCAATCACCTCATATTTTTCTTCTTCTTTAACTATAAACTAGTTTCGGAACTAAGTTTCTGTTCCATCTTCAGTATTATCACGACCGTTGTTCTGTTGTCTTGAAGAGCCGTCCTTCGCTCCTTCCATTGACTGACTGAAAAACCTCGAAACCGGGAATTTCAACGTTCATCAATTTCTTCTTTTCGCTCTTTTGAATGTAGATCTTTTCCCAAACAGTGAGTTTTTTGGTTTTTCTCTTTGTTTTAATAATTTAGCTTCCTTCTCGATAAGATTTTTTCAGACCATGCATGGGCAGCTACTGCAGATTTTTCTACTTCCCTTTCTTGACGTTCCTCAGATGTTCTTTCACTCTAGTTTTCAAATTTCTCTTGGTTTTTCCTATGTAGAATTTCTCACATTCTTCACATTTAATCTGACTATTTAACTCATGCTCGAAATGGGAGTCAATGACCGATCACATTTCAATGATTTTTTATTTACAACCAATCACAGTCGTGTTTCGCCTAGAATTTACCAACTAAAGTTTATCATAATAAAGAAAACACCTCCTTTTTAATATTCTGAATAGGTCATTGCATTATTTTGCAGTGACTAACTCTTTAAGAAATACGGCTACCAGATTTTAAATATAGTGCATGAATGTCAACATGTAGCGCATGCAGGAGTTAATATAAAAACATTTGTAGCAATTGATTATGCCACCAAAAAATGAAACCACTGTTTGCACTTTCTTAAATGTATCTTTTCCCAGGTAATAACATTCCAGAAAAATATAATTGTCATAGGACATCAGAAATTAATTAATATACAGTTTGATGTGTTTCATTTTTTCTCCACTAGAGTGCATTCTTACAATATTGCGTTCCTTTGGCAATAAATAATATGATCTGGTTGCAGTGATGAACAAAAGAAGCAGATGAAGCATACCAATCATTTATCATTTGTTTTCAAACATAGCCGTTTACATTAAATATATAAATATTTAAAATAACTATATTTAAATAATGATTTGTGAGTAAACAGCTTAATTTTATTTGTAAGTCGTGAATTTATCGATAATTTGGAAATCACTCATGGCATTACTTATGATAAATCCCTGATTTTGTTTTCTTCTTTTATTTTTATTACACCTAATTAATATACTGACACTGTAGTCATTTTTGGGTGCTAACCTTATGTTGAATTCTTTAAAAAAAATTTGAAACTTGTGGTGCTTCAATGGATGATATGTGAATTTCCTGAATTTTACATTTTCTTCTTTTCCTTTTAGAAGAGTGCTTTGATTAATAAAATTTTGTCTTTTGAACTTGTTTATTTTCTGGTGTATCGTTCTTTCCTCAAAACCATTTTTTGTGGCTACGTTGATTATGTGTTTTTTTTTTTTCATAATTTTCTTTGTTCATGGGTATGTTCACTAATCTATGTGTCAAACTATTGAACACTCCTTCTTTGTGAGCTATGTGATTGAAACCTGAAGCTTTTATATAGTTATCTATGTGTGTCTTCTTTCTGTAAATCCAAAATCTATCTTATTTTCTTCATTCCTTTTTAAGTTGAGATCTAAAAATGGTATGTCTCTATTAATGTCTGTTTCCATAGTGAACCTTATAGTTTGACTTTGAATATTTAATAATTTCACTGCATCATCTATCTGTTTATGATTAAGTACTGCAATTATGTCATCCGCATATGTGCACCAGAACTTGAAAATTAAATGATGTCCACTAATTATCTTATGTTCGAAATTCCCCATGAACAGATTAGCTAAGAATGGAGTTAAGGGTTTCCCATTGAAAGTCCTGAATTTTATTTATAGAATCTTCCATTGTAGGTGAAAAACATATTATCAATACACAATTTAGTTAAATTTTTTAAAGAAAAGATAGTCGAATACAAAAATTTTCCCAAACTGTCAGTTCTTTGGATTTTCTTGACTGTTGTAATAATATTTAGCATTCACTTACATTTTTTTTTCTTTTGACCAAGCATGAGCAGTTCTTTATGTAAGACTGGTGAAGTAAATCATATTTAAAGAGAAAAAATTATAGTGATTCCATTACAATCCTTGGGTCGACCTTGGGGAGGTAGGAGGTTAATCTCTCATCTTTGTAGACAATCTGCACGTGATGTCAGCCTGGTTGATAGGCCTGCGTAACAGCTACCTTTACCCCAGAACATAGTGTGTTACTCATTTCTGGTAAAGGATGAGTCAACTCCAGGGTCATTGTCCTACAAGGTGTAAGCCAGTTAAAAATCCTGACCCCCCTGGGACTTGAACCCATGACTCTTTGGCTTGTAGAGTATTGACTTAATGAGCTATGCTATGGCATGCCCTGTATGTAAGAATGGTAATTATAATATTTATTTTTGGTTTTCACAGATGGGACCTGTCGTTAAACTGTGCATGGGAATTGAACCAACATTCTATGTGGATGCAGGTGCTCCAACTTTTGCATTCAACCCATGTGGTCATATGGCAACAGAGAAAACTGTCAAGTAAGTTGAATAATGGAATATCATAAATTAATTGTGGGAAATAACATTGAGCTTTTCAATTTAATTAATAATGAGTCATATCTCATCTCATGCTCCGTGATCGTAAAGCATAGCACCACAGTTTCTCATCTTCAGCCATCTTCACAATTGTTTAATTTCGCATTTTACGTTTTGCCGCCTTTTACAACATTCTTTAAAGGTCCCTTCAGTTTTTCTATATTTACAATGTATTAAAAACCTCGCTTTTGCGTTTCTGAAATTTTGTTTTCCCACAAATTACGTCACATCACGTTGATCTTCATTGTTAAAGATTGTAGATATTTGATTTATTTGATTATCGCGCGTCTGTACAATTGATATTTAGCAGAGCAAGTTGATTGAACCAATGAAGCTGGCTGCTATACAATCGATAAGGAGCCAAGCAAGTTTAATGAGGTAACGAAGCTGGGTTTTGCACAATTGATAAAGAGGGGAGCATGTTCATTGAGCCAATGAAGCTGAAATTCAATCCATGTACTTCTGTGGCAAAACAATTTTTTTTTATTCTCTCAATAAAAATTCATAGTGCTGCTTGCTGAACCTCTCCTTGTTATTTTTTTCAAAATGTGAAATAAAAGAAATAAAGTAATTTTATGTTTACAGCAGTTCAAAACACACATTACATTGAACTATTGTAAGAATATCACTATGAGGTTTAATTTAAAATAAAAGTCTTTACACCTCACCTGATATCCTGTCTTCTAAATAAATAAAAGACAGGAAATGAGGCGAGGTGTAAAGAATTTTATTTTAAATTAAAAGAAACATGTTGTTGTTGTTGTTTTCAAATGCTAGGCCTTGGCACCGAAGCCATTAGCGTTCTTGCTCTCCAATATTTCTCTATGGTGGATCCAACAGGTAATACTTCACAGGTTTGTAGGTGTTCTTCATTCATTTCTTCGTCTTTATTGCATAGAGGACAATTTGGATTCGTGTAGATTCCTATTTTATATAGATGTTTGGCCAAATAGTCATGTTCTGTAAGCAGTCTAAATTTTGCTACTGTAGTTTTACGTGGAATTTCTGGAATAAACATTACATTATATTTTATATTATCCCAGTCATTGCTTTTCTTGCATGTTCTAGAATGGTTGCTGAATATGAGGGTCAACGTTTTTTAGCTCCTTCTCGTTTCCCATAATTTACACTCTCCCCCAATTTACACCACTTCCCCACTGCTTCCTTGAAAAGTTTAAAAAGAGGGGTAATACTGTAGTATATTATCCCCATCTGTTTTTTTATGTTCTGGAATGGTTGCAGAGCATGGGGATCAACATTTTTTGAGTTCATCTTATTTCCCTCAAGTTTTCCCTGTTTTACACCATTTTTCCCATGGTCCCCTGAAAAGTGTAAAAGGAGGGTAATACTATATAGTGAATGGATATGTCTGCTAATGAGAGTCCTGATTGGCTTTACCATGATCTCTGGTCTTGCGTTGGTGTGGTGGGCCATGAGTCCGTGTTGGGTGGACCTTTATTCTTTGAGGAATGTTAGGACTTATTCTTTTTTATTTCTTTCTTTCTAGTGTGAGGGCCGGTCCCGCGCCGTAGCCGAGCGGTTAAGGCAGGAAGCCTTGGCGCAGAGCTACGGGACTTGCGCTGGTTCGAGTCTCCGTGGGGGAAGAAATTTTTCTCATGGTATTTCGGCCAGTATGGGACCGGTGCCCACCCAGCATCGTGATACATTTGGGTAGCTACAATAAGTAGCGGCTCCAGGTTGAGAAAACCAGCTATAACGGCTGGGGGACTCGACATGCTGACCACATGTCACCCCTACACTGGCTGATTATCATCTACCTCTGTGATTGACACATGTGGATGTGAGGCCAGCAGCCGGCTGGTAGGCTAAGGGCCTTGTAGGCCTGTCGCGCCAGGAGAGAGTGTGAGGGCCTTAGAATTTCTTTTATTAAATTGTGTATTGCTTGAGGTCGGATGTGTAACTTATGTAGATGGGAAGCCAAACAGTAATTTTCTGTATATCATCAAAAGAAATCAATAGCTTATAAGAGTGAATATACCTCATAGTGAGAATTCCTAAAATAAGTAATAGCTTATAATCCTGGACATTCTGGAATTCATGTTTTTTTAAACTAGGTTTCACATTTGTTTTTGAAAAAAATTAGTGCTTGAATCAGGAATTAGACCCAGGACCTCTGGCTCTATGCAACAGTATGCTGTCCCAATTACACCAATCAAAACCTAATAACACCGTCAACTTCACTTTCCTCTTACACAAATCTCAATCGTTCATAGACAGATAATCAACAACACCATTTGATCAAGTATTTTTGATGAGAATTTTCATTACTTTTAAGCAGTAAAGATTAATATTTCGATCTTATATTTAGTTTAACATTTTCTAGTCCTGGGCAATATTTATGTCCCGTACTGTAGCCGAGTGGTTAAGGCAGGAAGCCCTGGTGCAGAGCAACAGGACTTGCGCTGGTTCGAGTCTCCATGGGGGAAAAATTTTTCTCATGATATTTTGGCCAGCAAGGGACCGGTGTCCACCCAACATCGTGAGGCATTTGGGTAACTACAATAAGTAGTGGCTCCAGGTTAGAAAACCAGCTATAATGGCTGGGGGACCCAACATGCTGACCACATGTCACCCCTACACTGGCTAGGTGATCATCTACCTCTGTGATTAACACATGTGGATGTGAGGCCAACAGCCGGCTGGTAGGCCAAGGGCCTTCTAGGCCTGTCGCGCTTAGAGAGGGAGAGAGAGAGAGCGATATTTATTTTTAAAAAGGAATATTAATGCTTAAATGGGGAATTGAATTCTGGGCCTCTGGCTCTACGTACCGGTATGCTGTTCATTTCATCATTCAAGACCCAATACAACCGTCAACTTTTCTTTCCTTTTATACAATTCTCAATCATCTGAAGGCAGGTAGCCACCAGCACTATCAACAATACCATCTGATGGCCTCTATTCAGAAGTAATTTTGATGAAAATTTTACATTAATAATGTAATGGTCAAAAAAACTCATGTCTCCAAAAGGGATATATGGGGCGGGCGCGCACACATACACACCACACACACACGTGCGCGCATACGTACATGCATCCTCCCCCCCTTATAAGCAGACTGCTAGTTTTTTAAACAGGTCCTAGGATTTAATTTTAGGAAGTGATATTTTGAGGTTATTTCAATTATATTATTTTTAGTCTGATCATCTTACCTCAATATTAACCCATTTGCCTCAAAAGACAAGGTTGACTCGCCGGTAGTTAAATGGCCTTCAACTCAGAAGACGAGGTACACTCGCTTAACTCTGCTGTTACACATTTTGCAATATTTTGTACATCCATTGGCAGGGTAATCTTTTGTTAACATTTATGAATAGTAGAGGAATGTGTTTTTGCCTCACCCTTATTGTGATCTCAAGTACCGTTATCTTTTGTTTGTTTTGAATGTCTGAAAATAGACAATGTAATTTACAGTAACTTAAATTCGGTTCTGGGAAAATGCATTGAGCATTTAAATGTGAAGTGAATGGGTTAATGTTGATTTGTTCTTGAACATGTTTCAAAACAATTCTGTTTTATCGTCAGCTTGTCCAGACTCTCCAGACTGGATAAGCTGACGATAAAACAGAATTGTTTTGAAACATGTTCATGAGCAAATCGACATTAATATTGAGGTAAGATGATTAGACTAAAAATAACATAAGGTCCTAGGATGCTAACCTATATGATTTATGTAATTTTTTCATATTTAAAGAGAAAAATTATACGCTCAGACCGGGACTTGAACCCGGGACCCTTGGTTTTCTAGTCCAAGTGCTCTACCATTTGAGCTACCTGAGCAAGTACTGATCTAAACGCAAATCTTTCTCTATATACGTTGTAATTCCCGCCCACCAAATGCTTTGAAGCCTTTGCTTCTATCTTTGCAAATGGCGGCTCCTATATTAAGAAGACATATTTGGGAATTATACATTACATTATAAATGCCAGTACGGCTATTTTCGATGTTTTTATTATTAATTTTATACATCTCAATGATGGATAAATCATATTTGAGATGTATGAAATTAATAATGATGGATAAATCATATTTGAGATGTATGAAATTAATAATAAAAACATCGAAAATAGCCGTACTGGCATTTATAATGTAATGTATAATTCCCAAATATGTCTTCTTAATATAGGAGCCGCCATTTGCAAAGATAGAAGCAAAGGCTTCAAAGCATTTGGTGGGCGGGAATTACAACGTATATAGAGAAAGATTTGCGTTTAGATCAGTACTTGCTCAGGTAGCTCAAATGGTAGAGCACTTGGACTAGAAAACCAAGGGTCCCGGGTTCAACTCCCGGGTCTGAGCGTATAATTTTTCTCTTTAAATATGATTTATCCATCATTGAGATGTATGAAATTAATAATAAAAACATATGTAATTTTTTATTTGCAGATATTGGGCAAATGTAGCAATTCCACACGGCACCAATGGATTCGACGCTGTCTGCCCATTCTGTGCTACTCCATTATCCGCCTGCCCGGGCTATGTACGCCTTATCTTCCAAGATAATGTGGATTTATAATAAGGTGATAGAATAGTACGAGAGGTTTAATGATGCTTATGGAATGAAGAATCGTGTAGGTATACACATGTAGGTAGACTGTCATAAAAGCATCATAGTATCTCTGGTACGTGTTCGCGTGGACAAGACTACCTGCCTTACAAGACAGAGAAAAAGTCTGCCTTAAATAATTATAAAGAAGGAGATATAAGCAGAATTAAGTGATATGGTGTCTTATTTCACAGATTATCAGACTGCTGCTTAGCGACTTTTAGTTCTGATTCAATTAACAGTGAATGATTTGAATTGATTTATTGAAACTATAAGACTGTAATGTGATAAGTAAAGTATCAGTTTTGGAAAAATTTAAATTAAAAAAATGCAGTAGTGAATATTCTGCCAGATTCAGGAGAAATTGTGTTTAATTTCTGTTACATGTAATTTTCACTTAGCCATTATATCTGATTTGCATATATGTTTTCTAATGACTGTGGTTAAGATAAAGTAGACATATCAGAATCATGGGAATTGTATTTTATCATCATAATAGTCCATTCATGAATTTAGGCCATTTGTTGACATATTTCGGCCTCGATAGAAATATCATCCAAAAGTCTTTTGAGTCGACGCCCTGGTCCTGCAGGTTAATAGCTTAACATCTGCTTGCGTATCCTGTGATCCTCTATCCGATGAACATCCAGCATGCATCTTGACTTATAATAAAAAAAAAAATTTTTTAAGGTTATTTTCTAAGATGTCTTCATTTTTTTATGATCTAGTAGTGTGCATCCAGTGTCCTTCGAAGCTATCTCATTTTAGCAGATCTAAGTCTATGTATATCCTTAAGTTTCAGGAATTGTATTTAATTGTAGTAAACACATAGTTTTAAATATTGTGATTGATTGTTGCAAAGTGAAATACAGTAAAACTTCTGGACTTCTGACACTTTACATACAAATTGCTGTAATGATTAGTCCTGCTTTATAGTTTATTTGTCACACAGTTATTTCCAGTCTCTAATGGTTTCAGTTGCCACAGTTTCTTCTTATCTCAGTTCACTGTATTGCTGTCACATCACATCTTGCCCACTTCCGACCCTGGGAACAGTTCATAAAAGCTGGGGAAAGAAATTTTTCAATTTCTGATCGAGACTTTTCTCATTTGGAAGCTTCTGGAACTGAACTTTCCTGATTAGAGGCATAGAGAACCTTCTGGAATGGAAGGCTAGATGCATATCGCAATTTCTGGCAACAGTTCATATATGCCAGGGAAGGAAATTTCTCGACTTCCAATCGAGACTTTTCTCATATGGAAGCTTCTGGCATTAAACTTTCCTGATATGGAGGGTAGAGACATAGAGAACTTTCCAGAATGGAAAGCTAGATGCATATCGCAATTTCTGCATGGGTATTTCAACTTGCCATTATTCCATCCACTAACAATGTGAAATCCTTTCTCCTGCCATCACTTGTGCAATTCATACACTACTATTACAATCCGTCACAATATGTTTTATACATGGTGAAATTAAATGTTTCTTACCTCTCCTCATATAAATTTTCTAAGTTGATCGCGATTTCGGGACTATAACTGTCTCATCCTCAGAATTTTGTTGACGACTGGTGTTATGTCGATCGGAAGAAACTCTTGTTCCCTCTGTTCAGAAGAGTTTCTTCAGATGGACATAACACCAGTCGCCAACAAAGTTCTGAGGATGAGCAGTTATAGTCTCGAAATCGCAATCAACTTAGAAAATTTATATGAGGAGAGGTAAGAAACATTTAATATCACCATAAATTAAACCTCATAGTGATTAATTCCTATAAAAGTTAAATAAATGTTTTATACATTTTTTTTCACAATTCAATGGTTTATCCTGATTCTACAACTGGTTTTTGTTTAAATTATAGTCTTTGGTGCTATTTATCGGTAAGAGCCTACTTTATCGTAACCTTAGTGATAGTTATATGCTCACATGAAGCCACCATATGATCATGACGTCTGTGGCTTAAGATTGTGACAGATGTAATGGTATAGATGAAAAAATTTAAAAAAAAATGAACAAATCAGAGTTAAGAAATGTTTATACAAGATTGACAATCACTGGTACAGGTGTCCTCTTATAACCCAAAAGATACGCAGAATATTGAAAGTGATTTGCATTTCAGTTATTTATCCAGATTTAAAAGAGATGATAGTGTTGAATTATCATCTTAGGTTCAATTATTTATTGTAAATTAATATTTAACATAGATTTTATGTAAATTATTAATGAGTGAAATTTAAATTTTGTACAAAAAATATCATGAGAAGTGGCATTCTTAGGTAAACATCGATAAAACAAAAATGTGAATTGGAAAATTTATACATCACCTCATAAAATATGATTCTCTTTCCTGGACATGTTTTGGAAACCATCACCCCCATTTTCAACTAAACGACTGACATAATTTTTCATTGTGCTGCTGATGCAGGATGATTGAATTTAATTCTGAGATCAAATCTTGTTCTCCAGGAATTTTAAAATTCATTGTTCTGTTCATGTCCTTCTGTATGTATATCTTTTTCCATGTTGTGAATTCTATTGGTTTTTCCAGAAGTTAAATATTAATAATTCAAGAAGATTTTTTAAAATGAGAAATCACATAACTTTTAAGCAGTTAGAAGCCGCCAGATAGCACCGGTTGTGATGGCTATCTGCTTCTGACGATAAAGAGAATTTTATATAAGGAAGAAGAATTAACGTTTTTGTCAGAAGTCTGAAACAGTGTAATGGTTAGTACACTAGCATACAAAGCTAGAGGTTTCTGGTTCAAATCCCAATTCAGGCGTTAATTTTCCTTTTTAAAATAATAATTGTCTGTCATTGTGAATGTAGTAGTAGTAGTAGTAGTAGTAGTAGTAGTAGTAGTAGTTTAATGCTCATTAGCTTGGATTTGTTCCATTTGCTTTCTTGCTTCCCAGTAATAGTCCAGCCAGAGTTCTTGTAGGTGACATCTTGAGAGCCTCACAGTAAGTAAGGTGGTCTTTGTCCATTGTTAAGTTAATATTAAGGCTGGGATTTGTATGTAATTACATATTATTTCCCTTTGCTTATACAAGGATAAAATTGATAAATGTCCACGAATTAGAAACTTACTTACGAAAATTTATCATTACATATTTTTACATATTTGATCATAATTACACACTTTACAGATTTTTAATGTAAATTTACATATTATGCCTCTTAATTTAAAAAATGTATATATTTTTTCATAAGTGGAAAATAATTTAAAACAATATTTGTTTACATTAAAAAAAAACTTGGATACCTGTTTGTACACTAAAACTGTTTTTTTTCTTCCAACCTATACAAAAGCTGTTGTGAAACAATCTGAGAAGAATTCTATTTATTCTTAGTTAAATATAGGAAATAACATTCAGGTTCTTAATTTGTAAATGAATGAGTCATTTTTACATCTTACCTCATATTTCTTTAACACGGAAACTAGTTTTCAAGAGAAACATCTCTCTCATTTTCATAATGTCGGTTGAAAATGAGAGATATGTTTCTCTTGAAAGCTAGTTCCCGTGTTTAAAGAAACATGAAATATGAGGTAAGATGTAAAAATGACTCATTAATTTACGATTTAAGAATTCCATTTACTAAACACAATAAAGAGATACAAAAATACTTGAGTATAGTATGAATGAAATAGTAGAAATATGTAGGGGGCACACCATGGAATAGTTGGTTAAGACAATATCCTACAAGCTGGAAAATCGAGGGTTGAGACCCGATGGAGTCAGGATTTTTAAACTGCTTAATCTTCAGGCGGCATCATGACCCGTGGGTCGACTCAGCCTATAAAAAATAATACTATTCTATGTTCTGGGGGGGGGGTAAAGACAGCTATCAAACAAGGCTGAAATCTCTTGCCGATTGTCCAGATAGATGGGAGCCTTACCTCCCAGTATCCCTAAGACCTGTAGAGGGATCATTTTATAATACAAACATGACAATACTCAAGTATTTAACTGTCCCATTCCTTCAAATTTTATCTGTCTTGAAGTTAACATTTAATATAAATTTATATAAAATTAAATGTTAATGTCTGTAATATTTTAAGGAATTTTTTATGTAATCTTACATAATGTTATTACATAAATATGTACATATTTTGCATGTTAATATTACATAAAAATCCTAGCTTTAGTTATTATCTTGACACAGTATACATTTGTAGAGTTGAAGATTCCAATTTTGTGTAGATCTGCTGCCAGATAGTCATGGCCTGTTAAGTCTGAATGTTGCTACTGCTTCATGCCTTGATTGTTCAGGTATTTAGTTTTTATTCTGCAAGATAGCCACTCATGATTTCTCATTACTTTGTGTTTTAAAGTGCTCCATCCATTCTTTCTAGAAGTTTCTTTTAATAATAATTTTTGCAGAATGATAGGGCAGGGTTTGATTTGTTTTCTGTAAAATTTTAGTACCTTTTTTTTTTTGCATTTCGTTTCCATATATCCCACAATGAGAGGGTATCCATTGGAGCTGAATCTAATTTTTGTTTACTAAATAATCTTATGATCTTTTTTATTTCCAACGCTTTACAAGAGATTGGAGAATTATGTGTTGTTACAGCTTGTATAGCTGAGGTTAATTCACTTCGAACAACTGCACTCTGAAATGTGTATTCTGTATAGGAGTTGTTTTAGTGCTAGCTCTATTGCCTGAATTTCTCCTTCAAAGTGTGTCCAATTTTTTTCCTACTACAACATAGGAACTAAACAATTTTGAGTAATATTTAATTTTAGGAAGTTATATTTTGAGGTTATTTTAATTATATTATTTTTGGTCTGGACATCTTACCTCAATATTAATGTTGATTTGTTCTTGGACATGTTTCAAAACAATTCTGTTTTATCATCAGCTTTCCCAGACTGGTTTTATTTATGTTGCATTATGTTGCACCACCTGGATGTCGATGTCAGCTCCATCCTGTGGTTGGCCAAAGAACCTCCAAACAAGGTCACCCTCCATCGGAATATCAAAATTCATAACTCTGTTTCTGTTCTTCTGAATATAAATTTTTTCCCAAATAGTCAGCTCTTTTGTATTTTCTAACTGTTTTAATAATTTAGTGTCTGAATTTATATTATGTTTTTCAGACCAAACATGAGCAGCAACTGCAGATTTTTCAATTTCTCCATTTTGTAGATATGTACCCATTGTGGTTCAGGGTATTGACTGTGGATAGTTTCCAATGTGATTTGTTTTAGTTCATCTGTGGCCATTGTGAATGTTAAAATTTAAATGAATATATAGAAAAATATGTGTCTGAATCGGGAATTGAACCCCAAACCTTCAGCTTTTTTGCTGATGCTCTGACCACTGAACCACTCAGAAATTCTTGTCCATTCACGCAGAAACCTTCCTCTTAATAATAATTAAATGAATCGTGATTTTTTTCTTACCTCATACATCTATGTTTTTTTAAACACAGCACTGCAGTATCGGCGACACTTTGTCGTCATCGTCAGCTATTTTCACGACTGTCAATTTTTTCTCCTTTTTGCCGGTAATTATCTAGACTGCCATCTTGTGTTATTTTGAATGAATCATTTCCTAAACTGCTATCTGTTGTATTTTTGAAGAACTTTGTAATCAAGCTTGGTTCTTCCGGAATCTCAAAGTTCATAGTTCTAGTATGGTTTTTTTGAATATATATTTTTTCCCAAACTGTTAAATCCAAAGGTTTAGATAGATGTTTTAAAAATTTTGCTTCTTTTTCAATCCTATGCTCTAATAAACTATGTGCTGCTATAGCTGATTTTTCAATTTCTCCATTCTTCATGTTTCTGAAGTGCTCTTTTTTACGAGTTTCCAAGTTCCTTTTTGTTTTTCTTATATATATCTTGTTGCAATCTTTGCAATCAATTTGATAAATCCCAGATTTTTTGTTGTCTAGGGTATTACATTTATTATTAGTTAACAGCAGATTACCCAGGCTGAATTTGTTAATTGGAGCTAATGTTATATAACATTAATAACATTAAAAATATGTTCTCCACCCACTCTATTAATGACATAACCTCATAATGTTTACTTCCCAATATTAATTTAAATATAGTTGGAATTTAGTTGAGAATGATGAAGATATCTGAAACATGTCCAAGTGAGAGGATCATATTTTACAAGGTGTTGTGTAAAGTTTCTAGTTCATATACTTGTTTTATCAAACTTTAAATAATAATAATAAAAAAAACTGAGTCCTGTGCTAAAGCCAAACAATCTAAGGTATCATTTAAACTTAGTAGGAAGTAAGACTATGAGGTATTAATAATTTAATCATAACAATATTCACCTTACCTCATATTTTGTCTTCTTTTTAGACCAGTTTCAGAGCAATTACTCCAGTTTTCTCACAACTATTATGATGTTATGGTAATGCTAAGCTTGAAAATACTGAAGATGGAGTAATTGACTTTTTACGAATTAACACTATGAGGTATAATAAATTGTGAGTCATGAAATCTCACCTCATAACATGACTCATTATTTATTAGTTATTAACTTGAAAACCTCATTTTTTTTATTCAATGCCACCAGTTTGTCATTTCGATATTTGTGGTATCCTCTCCTGGCACTGATATATTGTAACCCACTTCTGAGGTTGGGGCACCTGGAAGACAGGGTTATGCTGCCCCAGTGATATGATGGGTGATGATGTGCCAGGGAAGGCCTTAATCTAATGAGGTGAATATTATGATGATGACCAGATGATGTTCGGGGATTGTTTGGATCTTAAAGTTTCCTGACATTTGTTTTATAGGTGAGGAAAAACCCCAAAAAAACTTCACCCAGGAAACCTGTCCTGACATGGGATAGAACCCAGGCTCGCTGCATGACAAGGCAGCTACCTCGAGACCACAGCAGCGGACAAACCTCATAATGTTGTCATAATTAATTTATGAAACGATGAGGTAATTTTTTATTTAAGAAAAATTGTATAACCTCATTTCATATCCTTCTTATTAGACTGGTTTTGGGACCTAATTAAGTTCCATCCTCAGTAGTTTCAC
This sequence comes from Diploptera punctata, assembly GCA_030220185.1. NCBI lineage: Eukaryota > Metazoa > Arthropoda > Insecta > Blattodea > Blaberidae > Diploptera > Diploptera punctata. The sequence goes on along the minus strand of JASPKZ010008974.1, from coordinate 96,730 downwards.
AACCATTGTTATGTTGGAATGCAGGCTTTCACGGCCGGTAATCATGGTAATAAAAGATTCCGGGCTATGTGGCCGTGGTCTATAACTGGCGTTTCTTCTTCCAGACGTTTCTCCCTCAACTGCGGAGGGCATCTTCAGTGGCGAGCGCTTACAGCTGTTGTTTCCCTGTCGTAGACTCGCAGTCGAGTCTACGACAGGGAAACAACAGCTGTAAGCGCTCGCCACTGAAGATGCCCTCCGCAGTTGAGGGAGAAACGTCTGGAAGAAACGCCAGTTATAGACCACGGCCACATAGCCCGGAATCTTTTATTACCATTGTTATGTTGTTTTGAAGAACTGCCTCCAGCTCCCTCTGTTGGTAGTCTGAAGAACCTCCAAATCACATTCCCAGGAATTTCAAAATTAAATGCTCAGGTAGCTTAGTTGGTAGAGCGTTGGCCTAGAAAGCCAAATGTCCTGGGTTCAAACCCCAGTCTGAGTGTATATTTTTCTCTTGAAATATAATTTCTTCTTCTTCCTTCCAAGTATTAGGCCAAGGCCTGTTACGATCCTATAGAAAATTTTCCCTCCAGTGTTTCATAGGACGGTCCAGTGATTCCTTCCGGGAAATTCTCATATAAGACTTGAAAGCATAATAATAGTCCCTTCGATTGGTTGCTGGCCAAAGGAAGAGAAGACCAATGATGGGGCTGCCATCTTATAGCCTCTGGTCAGGCTTTTATGGAGAAGAGAAGAAAATAAAGGAAAGAAGAAATGGAAGAAAGGAAAGACTCCCTAGCCCTCGGATGCCCTAATAGCGTTGGGGTAAAAAAAAAAACAAGAGTTAACCAAGAGAGGTTAGATAGTAAAAGTTAAAAGAGTACAAAACACAAATAAGTGGAAGAAATGTTTTGCTCAGCTTGGGCACCTTGTGGTCGCCATCCACATAATCCCCTAAATGAGGACCTCTATAATTTCAAAATTCATTAATTTCTGCTATTCTTTTCTCTCTTTAATATAATTTTTTTTTTCATTGATAAGCTGATTGACCTCTAAATCATTCACTTTCCCCGAGAATTTCAAAATTCATTAATTTCTCCTTTTTGTTTTTTTGAATGTAGAAATTAATGAATTTTGAAATCTGGGAAAATGATTGGATTTGTAGGTTCTTTAGTCTTCCAACAGAGGGAGCAGGAAACAACTCTGCAAGATAACATAACAACAGTCGTGAAAGTACTGAGCATGGAACCTAATTAGACCCCAAAACGATCTAATAAGAAGAAAGAGTGAGGTGAGGTGATACAATTTTTCTTAAATGGTATAATTACCCTGAAACTGGTTTAAATAGAAAATAAATGAGGTGAGATGAATATTATGATTAAACTTAGGTCTCATGCTATGGCACATGCAGTGGATTGAGTCCTTATGAGGGAAGACATTTTCTCATGGAATTTCAGCCAGTATAGGACCCAGTATCCACCCACTAGTAAAAAAAAAATTGGGTAGTTACATTATGTAGCATCTCCAGATTAAAAAAAAAAAACTATAATGACCTAGGGACTCGGCAACATACCACTTTCACCCTTATATTGGCTGGATAATCATCTACCTCTGTAAACAGTACATCTGGATGTGAGGCCAGCAATTGGCTGGTAAGCCAAGATCCTTCTAGGCCTCTTATGCCATGAAGTTTTAATAAATTTACTGGAAATAAACTTAATAAAAACAATTTTTTTGAGGATATTAGCAGTAGTTTTTCAGACTTTTGATTTCACATAACCATTTTTTGGCAGTATATGCATTGATATTTGAACTTGGATTTTGTGTGCCATTAAAAAAAATTGTGGTTTAAAAAAGTCTACTATAGATTACAAGGTCTGCCAACATTACAAATAAAACCACCACAGGTACATGAGGGGAGTCATATCAAAGCCAATAATCTTCACAGTAACAACATTTTTACTATAAGCAAAAAACAATTGAGGGGTGTGGGGCAAAAACTTAACCCATATTTTTTTTTTCTAAAGTCAGTTTCCTGCTTTATTGACGTCTTATTGAAGTTGTTTGTCTGTGAATATAACAAATATTATTAAAGCCATGCCAGAGTTAATGCTTATGTTATCATTCCACAATTCCAGGTTCGTGGAAAAAGTTGACAAGCCACACATTCAAGGTGTGCCTTATCAATTTTTCCATTTCACTAAAGTGTAAGATACATATAGAAAAAGTTGATATACCACATAAAAATGTAACAAATAAAATTATTGTATGGGTCAATAACAATAATTAACATAGTTTTTAAAATCTAATTACAAAATCAGCAAATTTCTTGGATGGCTGCCACTGAAAACTCTTCCAAGAAATGTTTGTAATATTCCAGTTCTTTGATGTTTTTATTATTAATTTAACACTTCTCACTGAATGATAAATTATATTTGAAGAGAAAAATTTTCACCTAGACCGAGACTCGAACCCGAGACCTTTGGCTTTTCCAGACCAAATGCTCTACCAACTGAGCTACCAAGGCGATTTGCGATCTAGATGCAAAATTTTCTCTTATATACGTTGTAATTCCCTCGTGCCAAATGCTTTGAAACCTTTGTTTCCATCTTTGCAAAATGGCGGCTTCTTAGTTAAAAATACATTTATTGGGAAACACTACTTTATAAAGCCAGTAGGGCTTCTATTGATGTTTTTATTATTAATTTAAGACTTCTCACTGAATGATAAATATAATTTATCAAATATAATTTATCCTTCAGTGAGAAGTGTTAAATTAATAATAAAAACATCAATAGAAGCCCTACTGGCTTTATAAAGTAGTGTTAAATTCCCAATAAATGTCTTCTTAACTAAGAAGCTGCCATTTTGCAAAGATAGAAACAAAGCATTTGGCACGAGGGAATTACAATGTATATAAGAGAAAAATTTGCATCTAGTTCGCAACTCGCCTCGGTAGCTCAGTTGATAGAGCATTTGGTCTGGAAAAGCCAAAGGTTCTGGGTTCGAGTCTCGGTCTAGGCGAAAATTTTTTCTCTTCAAATATAATTCCAGTTCTTTGTTTAACTCCCAAGAAATTATGACATGCCTGTTAAATGACTATTACATTAGCATGCTGTTAGCAGCTTGGAGATAGTACAGTCTGCTATGGAAAACAAAAGCAGCTTGTAGAATTTGTAACACATACTTTTAATAAATAAGGTGAATTTGGTCGTCTTAACTCATAAATACTTTAAGTTTCATGTGACATGTTTCGATATGTTATCCATACCATCATCAGATTGTCCAGACTGTTGATTTTTATGTTATTGGCCCTGAATGTTGACAACATAATAATCAACAATCTGGACAATCTGATGATGGTATGGACAACATGTCGAATGAAACATCAAGATTTATGAGGTAAGATGACCAGATTCACTCTATTTATTAAGAATAACCTCATAATGTTGTTTCCTATTGTAATTTATTAACATAATTTCAAATAGAGATTCCAATAGGATTTAACTAGACATACTTTTTGACAGCAGCATGACCTGTAGTCAAATCAGCCTCTAAAGGCTGTCCACTCTTAAAGTGATCCTCATCAAAGTAAAATCATGTGACCTGCTTGCTTTTCATTGGTTATGGACACCGACATACAATGTAGAAGCAATAAGTACGCGAAAAAGCAGTTCCCTATATTAAATTTAAAATATGTCCTCTGAATACACTTTGTGAATGAAAATAATAATATTCAAAATGTAGAAAATATTCTAAAATATTGATGTCTTTATTATTAATTCAACACTTCTCACTGAAGGATAAATTATATTTGAAGAGAAAAATTTTCGCCTAGACCGAGACTCGAACCTGGGACCTTTAGCTTTCCGGGCCAAAAGTAGTGTTAAATTCCCAATTATGTCTTCTTAACTAAGAGGCCGCCATATGCAAAGATAAAAGCAACGGTTTCAAAGCATTTGGCACGAGGGAATTACAACGTATAAAGAGAAAAATTTGCATCTAGATTGCAACTAACCTCGGTAGCTCTGTTGGTAGAGCATTTGGCCCGGAAAGCCAAAGGTCCCGGGTTCGAGTCTCGGTCTAGGCGAAAAATTTTCTCTTCAAATATAATTCTAAAATATACCTAACCAACAATTACAGCTTAAAATAGTTTATTGCATATGGATGACACATTTGAGTCATTCTTCAGTCGATTCTGATGCAACAAAATGGCGGAAGGTATCGAGTCTTCTGTTGCTGTGTCGCCATCTAAATTTTTAAAACACAAGTCTGGCATTGACTAGTGGTCGAATAATGTATTTCACAAGTTCAGTGAAACATCTCACCAGCTTTCTTGTAATCTACACCATTCAATGGTCACATGTCTTACATACTTCACATGTGCACCCTGTCAATGTGACAGTATTGTGGCACGAATGGCAGAAGGATACAATTGGCGTTTGTTTATGGTAGGATCACTCTAAGAGTGGATAAGATATAATTGAATGAGTACTAGACATATGTTTTGGGGCAACAGCAGACATTATACAGGACTGACACCCAAGCTGACGTCTTCTGCCAATTACCATGTCATGAATGGAATTATAACATATGAAAGAGCCAGTTCTAAAATATATATATATAACAATGAAAATGTGCAAAATGTTAAAAGTGGAGATTACTAAGTTTGCTATGACATAGTGACATATCAGATTATGTAATATATTCAATGAATATGTTATTTACTGTATATAAAAAAGGAGCATTTGATTACTCTGTCTATGAAACCTCTAAACATGCTAATTTTAATCACAGTGATTATCAGTCTTGCTATGGAGCAGTGTTTCCCAAGCTGTGGTCCACAGATCCTCGGGATCCACAAAGAATGCTAATATAAAACTGGATATTGTGTGTTTAAAAAAAATATTCATTTTATGTTAGATTGTACTATTTCTTGAAATTTATCTCAAGGCAGTATTACAAGGAACTGTCAGCTGGACAGAAACACAGGGTGGATATGAATTTATTTAAAGTGTCTCTCATCTCCACTTTTTCTTTTAGTGATAAAATAAAATTCTCTCATCAAAGAAATTGAACTAGTTATTTGTATAAGAATTAAATGAATTGTGATTTCTTCTTACCTCATACTTCTATGTTTTTTAAACACAGCACTGCAGTATCAGCGATCATTGTCACCAACTTCAGCTGTTTTCACGACTTTCTTTTGCCGGTAATTATCCAAACTCCATCTGGTGTTCTTTTGAAGGAATTATTTTCTAAACTGCCATCTGGTGTTGTTTTGAAGGAATCATTTTCTAAACTGCCATCTCTTGTATTTTTGAAGAACTTTATAATCAAGCTGTAATCAAAGTTCTTCAAAAATACAACAGATGGCAGTTTAGAAAATGATTCCTTCAAAAGAACACCAGATGGCAGTTTAGAAAATAATTCCTTCAAAAGAACACCAGATGACAGTTTGGATAATTACCGGCAAAAGAAAAAATTGACAGTCGTGAAAACAGCTGATGATGGTGACAATGGTCGCTGATACTGCAGTGCTGTGTTTAAAAAAACATAGAAGTATGAGGTAAGAAGAAATCACGATTCATTTAATTCCTATGAATTAAACCTCATAATGTTAAAAATTCCCAAATTTATTATATAAATATAGTTATTTATAAAATAAGTAATGGTTATTTATACCTCACCTCATATTTACTTCTCTTACCTGGGACATGATTCAAAGGCCATTTCCTCCATTTTCAGCCAAAAACAGACTGTTAAGATGACCATTGGAAATATTGTATATTTTCTCCCTCTTTGTTGGGTAGTCGAACTTTACATTTCATTCAAAGTTTACATTTCATGTTGTTTCCTACTGCTCTGGATCTTAGACTTCATCCACTCTCTATTCCTTACATATAATTATTTTGTCTATTTTTTCTAGATGTATGAAAAATAGATACAAAATCAATTTTGGAAAAGAATTTGATTGTCAATCTCATAATTCTTGTTACATCTACTGTCTGGATATAGATCCAGAAAAATAGATAGAAAATAATGAATTTTGAAGTTTCCAGAGAGAAGGGTTTGATGAGGTTTTTCTGTCCAACATCAAGAGGGAGAGGATATTGTCACAAACAAAGGCGGTTTGTGTTTATATCAGTTCTGTGCATCTTCATCACAATGCTTTCAGAGAGCCAATCACCTGCATTCAACTATTGTACATCAAATGAGGCAGAATATATATGTGTTTTGTGACTGATTGATCAAAATATTTTATCTATTTCCATTATGCGACAGATCTGCCTTCATTTGTGCCGAGAGCTATAGTGACAGGTATTAGACACTGGGTACTTTATAATATATGTATGCAATATTCCACTTCTGGCACCAGTTGCTACTAGTTATGGTGACGTTGGAACAGGTAGAATTTCTTTTATTAACTTCACACTGATTTACACAATAATTCCATTCTATTTTATTCATAATTTATGCTCCTCGTCTCTGGTTCCGAGGGTTGTGGGTTGAAACCTGGCCACGGTCGATTGATTTTTTTAGGATGGAAAAATCCAAGGAGAAAGTCCTCTAGGAGATACTTTTAAGCCATGGGTCCCGAGTTTGAAGATCTTCAGGCTCGTAAAAGATCCTTACGTGAACAAAGAGGCCTCTAAGTAAAATTTACTGATCTCAAACATCCTAGTAATACCTTAGTTGCCTGCTAGATGTCTCATTGATTCGGTGTGTTGACCACATGCCACTCATGACATCTTTGGGAAATAAGGTAATTAAAAGAACTTGGTCTATTAACTCTTGACAAAGGAGAGGCTATGGCTCAAGAATGGGCTATGCCATTAATCACTCACTTAACTTTATTCACAATAATTCACTGTACAAGCATATATGATTATTCTTGTCTAAGTCCTTGGGGTTTTTGTAGAATCACTAAATTAAATTTCTTCAAGACCACCGTTGCACTGAATACTTGTTCAACGCATATAGATTCACACAATGACTTCCAATTTACTTCATGGGTCGACTTACAGACCACTACTGACTGCTTCCCAAACCATTAATGCTTTTTAAAACAGGCATAGAAGGTTCTGGAAAGCTTTGCTGTGTGCAAAACTGACAGCGCTCGCAAACCTTTGAAAAGATAATTCTTCTTGAACTGAGACTTCTAGAAATGGAAGTTTCTTAATGTTGAGTGGCAATAAACTTTCAAACAAAGATGGCGCAACAATGCACCACATTATACAAGACTTCCATCAGTCATCTCAATGGTTTGGTTTTTGGCAGAAAATAGAGAAAATGTTCTTTGTAACATCTTGGAGGTCAGAGAGTGAAACATGAGGTGAGGTTTCAATAAAAGATTCAATTTCTTTGCTCTTGTTCTTCATCCATATAAGTCCTAGGCTTATAGGCCTGTTACGATCTCACTGATGAATTTTGTATCCAATGCTTCCTTTAATTGCTTTATCAAATAAATTTTATAAATTTATTTGATAAAATACCTAATAGCGTAATTTCATATCAATTTTAAGAAAACTCAATTATATTGACTGCCAGACAAAATTCAATAACCGAATGCAAATATTTTATGGGGGGAACTACAAAAACATAGGTATTTTCTGGGGACCGTATCACTTAAGAGGTTGGGGACCACTGCTCTACAGGATAGTTAAGCGCGTTCCCTTTGTATAAAATAATTATTAGAAAAATTGCAGACTATTTTTATTTGTATGTAGATTAATGTTGTGTATTGTTTTTGTCTTGATTTTGGTTTAAACATTGTTTTGATTTACGTGAGATCTGTTTTTTTTTATTGCAAAATTTAAAATAGTGTTACTCAGAGGTGGATCTATATAGAAACTAGTGAAACTTTTAGTTTCAGTACCCATCAACCAGGTCCTCTATCCTATAATCCTATAGACAGTTTGCTGAAACTTGTATATAACTTTTCCCTAATGTACATCCCCTTAACTTGCAAACCATAATATTGATAGAACCTCAAGTTCCTCCTCAGGGCCATCACTCTATTGTCATTAGTGCAAAGAGCTCCATTGCACTCAAAGCTTCATGACTCCAATTCATATAGATCTGCCTCTGGTCTTTCAAAGGATCATCCCCAACTCAGGGCATTTGATTTTTCTGAAACTGTATAAAATATTTTAATTTTAGAAAGAAAAATTACATTTGAGCTGGGAGTTGAACTCCGGATCGCTGACTCCGTACGTCAGTGTGGTAATTGTTACGCTATTCAAACTTCCAATAGGAACGTCAATTTTCTTTCCACTTATACAATTCTCCTTTCATCAAAGGCCGATAGTGGAAAGAAATTTTACATTCCTATCGGAAGTTTGAATGGCATAATGATGTACAGAGTCAGAGATCTGGGGTTCAACTCCCGGTTGGAACACAATTTTTCTTTCTAAAATTAAACTATATCCAATTCTGGAAAGTGTTAATTTAAAATATAAAATCAAAATATATATACAACCTTACTGATAGTTGAAAAGAGGCTGGTGTAGGGTTTTTGATGACTAGAAAATAATTGCTCTTATGGGAACGTTGTTGCCACTTGATTCTACAGGCTGAGTGACAAGAGATGGAAATATATCTCCCTCTTCTCCTCATAGCATAATTTTATGACACAATTATCATTACCACTATTAAATCTAATTTCTAATCATTCTAATGTGGTTACTAAAGAACAATTAACATTTGGAATTTTATAGATTGTGATTACAGAAACGCCAGTAGCTTCAGAACATTCTAAACCACACATGATATGAGTGCCTCAGTGCCATAGGTGCCTAACCCACAATTTAAAAAAATTATGCTTTTCCCTGTGGGGCACGCCGTAGCGTAGTGGTTAAGGTACTGCGCTACAAGCCGGAAGGTCGAGGGTTCGAGTCCCGGTGGGGTCAGGATTTTTAAACTGACCCAAACCTTCTGGCGGCACTATGGCCCTGGGGTCGACTCAGCCTCTAACTTAAATGAGTACCAGACGCTTGTTCTGGGGTAAAGGCGGCCGTCACGCAGGGCTGACAACCCGCTGACATCAAGTGCCGATTGTCAAGAAAAAGTGGGAGCCTTAACCTCCTACTACCCCAAGGGCCTCCTGACGCCTGTAGTAGGATAAAAAAAAAATGCTTTTCCCTGTAATTGCACTAGAAATAATCATCTGTCAGATCCACATCTGCCTGTAACATTATGGATGAGTTAAAATTAACACAAAAATGTTATAGGCAGATGTGGCTCAGACAGAGATGATTATTTCTAGTGCAATTACAGGGAAAAGCATATTTTTTAAAATTGTGGGTTAGGCACTTATGGCACTCATATATTAGTTGCATCCCTTTTTTGACCATAGCTGCACATGTCAAAGCAAGTTTCATTTGAAAGGGGTTGGTTCAGTGGCATCTCCTTTAGCCGCTGTTCAATCCCCTAACTTTATTAAATAATTGTGTGATAATTATACATTCCATAATGGTATTTTTTCATAAATCGGGCACCCACTTTCTTGGCAAAGTTATGAGTGAAACTGTTTAACTTAATTATTTATTTCAAATGAAATAACTAATAAATCAATCTCACATAAAAGGACACGTTTACTAGTCAAGAACTGCTCCTTAAGAGCAATGTTATTTTCTGGACATGAAAAACCCTATAATAATTCTTGGGTGGGTATAAACGAGAAATCTCCATCCCAATTTTATCTTTTTACACACCAAGAATCCAACATTATGAGTTACCAAGAAATATACTAATTACTAGGGAGCTGATTTGTAGGTTCTTAAAGCTAAGATTGCAACATAGTCTTGTCTTGTAAGCCTATGTTTCCCTTAAAAAAAGTTAAGTGCTCTCCCCCTACAGGGAAGAATTTGAACCATACTAATTTAGTTATACTTGTTTTCGTATAGATGTCATTTGAGTGGTCTGTGGTCAGCGTTCTGCCTCATACTGACATCTAGAAAACCAAGGTAGTACTAGGACGGGAAAATTCGGTAAATTTTGCTTAGAGGCCTTTTCATTCAGGCTTAAGGATCTTTTACGAGCCTGAAAATCTTCAGACTTGGTACCCATGGCTTAAAGTCTCTCCCGGAGGACTTGCTCCTTGGATTTTTCCATCCTAAAAAACCCATCGACCCCAGCCGGGTTTGAACCCGCGACCCTCAGGCCCAGAGGCAAGGAGCATAACTGCTAGTCCACTGCGGCCAACTGTAAAGTGATGAAATTAATTTAACAAGTCTTTATATCCAATCAACTGAATTTATTTTTTTAATGTAATAAAAGTTCTTGAATACGGTATTTCCATGTACTTAGCAGTATGGTAGTCAGCCACATTGGACTGGTGGTTATGCTCCTTGCCTCTGGTTCTGAGGGTCGTGGGTTCAAACCCGGCTGGGATCAATTGATTTTTTTTTAGAATGAAAAAAATCCAAGGAGCACGTCTTCCAGGAGGGACTTTAAGCCATGGGTCTCGAGACTGAAGATTTTTAGGCCTGTAAAATATCCTTAAGCCTGAATAAAGAGGCCCCTAAGCAAAATTTACTGACATCATATCCTAGTAATACCTTAGTTGTCTGCTAGATATCTCATTGAGTCAGTGTATTGACAACATGCCATTCATGACATGGGCAACAAAGTAACTAAATTAACTTAGTTTAGAAGCTCCTAACAAAGGAGAAGCTTTGGCTCAGCATTGGGCTCCACCATTAAATAAAAATAAATAATAGCAGTATGGCAACTACTTAGTAATTTAGAGAATATTATACAGGGCTATTCAGAAAGAAGGAACAGACTTCAAACATACACTTCTTCTTCACTTCAGGGGCTAGGCAAAAATTGCCTGTTCCGCCTCACTGTTGTTCTGTCCATCTTTTCACTGGCCTTCCTACATTCCTTGAACCTCTTGGCTTGTAGATGAATGCTGCTCTTGGTAATTTTGTTACATATATTTCCTCCAAACTACAAAAAAAAAATAGAATCACAATTCCAATGTTTCTGGAAAGAGAAGAGTTTGAAATTCCGATCATGGCCACATTGGTTCTGTTGCTTGTTTGTATCAAAATGGCGACACAATAGGACGTTGGATTGGAAGAGGAGGAGCAGAAGATCAACTTCATTGCCGGTGGCCTCCCAGGTCACCAGACCTAACCCCATGTAATTTTTATCTGTGAGAATACGTAAAAGACCGTGTTTTTTATCCTTCCTATGCCTGACACTCTTGAAAATCTGTGACATCAAATTGTTGAAGCTGTGAATCAGATAACTAGAGACTTACTGATTCACGTGTGGCAAGAAATGAGCCACTGTTTTGATATTTGTCTTATAACACATGATGCTCATATTGGATACATGAAATAGTAAAATTTGAACATTTCTCTTTCCAGGAATGTTAGAATTGTGTTTCTATTTTTTGTAGTTTGGAAGAAATAAATGTTTGAAGTCTGTTCCTTCTTTCGTTGAATATTCCTACATAAATAACAGGGAATATTGCATTCATTTTAGTATCTTCAAAATCATTTAAAATCATGTTAGCAATTTCTTTTTTTTTTTTTTCCAAGGGATTTTACCCTTGACTTATAAAAGATCAGTTTCTTAAATAGTTGTTCTGAAACCATAAAAAAAACATATAGGGTCGTATGTTAGAACATTACTCTCTACTCAAATTACTTCCAATCACTAGTGAGCTGATTCACCGTGAGCAATTGCTGAGAACGAATTAACGGCCGACTTATCGGTCATGCACGAGAGTCGACGTTTTCGTAATATTGGCAACGAATTACCCAGAATTCTCAGCGATAAAACCACTTCCGTTATTTTCGTCTGCTATAGAGGAATGCATTTATGCTTGCATCCCACAAATAATACCGTATACAAACACGTCTGCGACACGCAATATTACGCCGATTCTCCTGTTCTTCCAGTTAAATTCTTTGATAGACTCTATCAAATTCCTCTTCTCCGTGTATACCGAAAACATGATCAAAGTCTTCAAGGTCCGACATCTTGGATAAATGTTGGATAAAGCAGGAAAGTACATCGATTACCATCGGTTCCCGTTCGGATTCCCTTCGGGATTTTAATTTGAGTTGCTCATTTAAGCTACCTCCGCAGGTAGCTTACAAATTTAACCAATTATTATCGCATGAACAGATTTCTGAGTAAGCAAAATCGTATTAGCATACAACTTGCTCAGCAGAGAAGGCATTTTACTGTCTAATGCGTCCAAACATGCGACCCATAGTCCTCAATTGAGAATCATGGCAGTTCTGGATTAATTATAATTAAAATGGTGCTATTGTTAGTTCACACATCAAATATCTGAGTTGCATGAGGGGTTCAGAACAAAAGTGGACCAAGATACATATTTTTCTCTATTGAGAAAAACTGATATAAAGTTAAAGTAATGCATTTAATTGCAGATGAAGAATTAAACATTAATTTTTTTATAGTGAAAAATAACAAATGCATGTTGTAGTTAATGAATGCTACAATAAATAAAGTTATTCTTTTTCTTGCTTCCCAATACTTGGATTGGCAATTTTGAAGAGCTACACAGTTTGTTAAATGTTCTCTGTCCATTTCACTTTGAGAACTCAATATACACTCGGAAGACATTCATGAACAAACTCTATGAAGATGTTTTCCTAAGCAGTTATACATGGAACTGCAGATTTTCATGGTAGTTCCAGGATTATAGATGGATTTTCTAACAGTAAGAATAAAATGAATCGTGAATTCCTCTTACCTCATACTTCTATGTTTGTTAAACACAGCACCGCAGTATCGTCACCATCGTCAGCTGTTTTCACAACTGACAATTTTTTCTTTTGCCAGTAATTATCCAAACTGCCATCTGGTGTTCTTTTTTAAGGAATCATTTTCTAAACTGCCATCTGTTGTATTTTGAAGAACTTTGTAATCAAATTTGGTTCGTCTGGAATCCAAAGGTTTGGATAGATGTTTCAAAAGTTTTGCTTCTTTTTTTTCCCCCCAATTTTTTTATATTAAATTTTCTAACAGTATTTTTATATTTCTGTTTCTGACATTTTCAATTAATAAATTGAAATGTTTTATACCTCACCTCATATCCAGTCATAGTAATTTTTTTCCTATAAAAGTTTTTCAATTAAATTAGAATTGTAATTATCATATTTTTTTCTTTATAATTGATTCATAAGAGAATGCATTTATTACTTTCTGCTTAATTTTGCACCCTTTTTTTGTGAGTATATCAGTTCTTTCATTCCCTTGTATTTCACAATGGGCTGGAATGGAACCCATTGTAAGTTTTTCATTTTTTTTATTTCTGATATTTTTCCCATTTTTGGAGACGTGGTTAATGCTATGGCCTGAATTGCAGCTTTGGAATCTGATAGAATGACAATGTTTTTGCAATGTTGTAGCCGATTAAAAATGTTTTTAAGTGAGAGATTAATAGCTTCAGTTTTACCATCAAAATTAAAGAACAAATACAATACTTAGTTCACTATTGCTATGAAGAACCCAAATTCACATATAACAATTTTAAATTTTTGGACTTGGTCAACTTTTACTCTGAATCCCAATCTGATCCATATTATTTTAATGTGGAAAATGTACTAAAACCGTTATTGTTAAGCTTTTTCCTGACTTATCAACTAGCTTCTTTACACATTTTCATAATAATCAAAGCTCCTCTAGTTGGGGATGGTCCCTTATAATACCAATGAAGGAATGTATTTATCTAGAGTAAGTTTAAAAATGTGTTGTTCAAGAAGCATAGAATGTGTGATAAGTAATTTAGATTTAAATTAGTTTAAGAAACCAGATTTCATAATGTCAGCATGCACTAATAGAAAGAAAGTATCAGGGTGAGTTGGAAAAGGGACATGATACAAGATTTAAATTAAAATTCTTTATACCTCACCTCATATCTAGTCTAATTATATCAGTTCATACCTATGTACTCATAGTTTCATCTACGATAATATTTCATAATAATTTTGAAATTCCTGAACAATTTGATTTAATTTGGATAGATAGGAAGAAGCAGTTCCCCTGAATGGACATAACATCTGTCAAAATAATATTTAATTTTAAGAAGTGATATTTTGAGGTTATTTTAATTAAATTATTTTCAGTCTGATCATCTTACCTCAATATTAACGTTGATTTGTTCTTGGACATGTTTCAAAACAATTCTGTTTTATCGTCAGCTTGTCCAGACTGGTTAGATTTATGTTGCACACCCTGGATGTCGATGTCCTGTGGTTGGCCAAAGAATCTCCAAACAAGGTCACGTTACAACCAGAGGATGGAGCTGACATCGACATCCAGGGTGTGCAACATAAATCTAACCAGTCTGGACAAGCTGACGATAAAACAGATTTGTTTTGAAACGTGTCCAAGAACAAATCAACATTAATATTGAGGTAAGATGATCATACTGAAAATAATTTAATTAATCTGTCAAAATATTACTGAAGATGAAACCACCTAGGTTTTGAAGCTGGTATAATTAGAGGACTGGATATGAGGTGAGGTATTTATAATTTTAATTTAAATCTTAAATTAAACCTCATAGTGACTTTTTCTAATAAAAGTTCAATTTAAGGACATGATAAAATTTCAATTATTTTGGTTTCTTGACATGTACAAATGTTTGAGATAGGAAGAAGTTCCTAAGTATGCTATCTACTATAGTTTTCACCTTTTCTAAGACCATTAGAAGTAAGCACGTAAAATGAGACCCACCTTGAAGTAAACACTGAAGTACACCACTCATCGCTGGTAGGAAAGGAAGAAACTATCCATAATGTTTAATTTAAGAGTGAAATACATAAGTTGTTAATTTTTTTTAAGAGAAACATTTTTCACCCAAACTGGGATTTGAGTCCCAAGATCTGCAGTTTGTCTAGCACGTTGAGTACTATCCTATTTGGGCAACACACTTGAAAATGTTAAAAAAGTACTTATAAAATTACAATAGGAAGTAACAGTCTGGACAAGCCGAAGATAAAAGAGATTTGTTTTGAAACATGTCTTAAAAGATTATTAAATGTTCCACTAAATGAAGACTTTAAGAAAGAATACAATCACATTTTGAACATAGCTAATTTAAATGGTTTTGGAAAGGAAATAACTATAAATAAATTAAAGAAATTCAAACAAAAAATATTAAAAGAATACACCACCCTGCAATCTGATTGAAAGAAAGGAAAACAATTTAAGAAAATTACTTATCATCTTGAAATACATAACAAATTTAAAAAAAAATGTTCAAGAAATTCAATATTACATTGGCACCGATTAATAAATTTAGCCTTAATAATCTATTAATAACTAATCAGAAATTAAACACTCCAGATAGTAAAAAAAAAATCTGGAATTTATCAAATTAGTTGTAGAGACTGCATAAAGTGTACATAGGAAAAACAAAAATGAATTTGGACACTCGCACAAAGGAACACTTTGGAAATATTAAAAATAGTGAAATTGAAAAATCAGTTATTGCAGCACATAGTTTGATGGAGAGTCATATAATTGAAAAAGAGGCCAAACTTCTAAAATATTTTGAAAACCTTTAGAATTGACAGTTTGGGAGAAGATATATATATTCAGAAGAACACATTTAAATCCATGAATTTCAAAATTCCTGATGAAGTGACCTGATCTCGAAGTTCATCAAATCAACAGCAGATGGCAATGTTATAGATGGAGATTCCAACGAAAATCGGTAGTCATAATGTCGATTGAAAATGGAAGGGATGTTTCCTGTTAAAAATTGCAGTTCCCGTGTTTAGGAAAACAATAACTATGAGGTAAGATATAAAAATGACTCATTCTTCATGTCCTAAAAGAACTCGACTACTATGAGGTAAGATGAAAACAGACTCAACTTATTTATTAAGTACCTCAACTAAAATGAATTTTTGTTTAAAAAAACTTCAAGTACGTGGCATGTTTTTAAAGTAAGTTCCGTTTTCAATTATAGGCGTTGCATCGTTGCAATCGTAATTTTGCACATGCATGTTTTCTTCTTCAGTCCTCAGGCAAGCAGTTTCAGAGCTTCAGTCCATGTGTGTGGTTAGTTGTGATCAGTTGAAATGTTTAAAGTAATCGAGCGCCCCGCCGACTGTGAGATACGTCTGTTATCCGTTTCTTGAATGCGAGAAACATCAAACCAGCTGACATTCATCGTCAACTTTGTGAGGTGTATGGTGAAGATGCCATTAGTGATGGAATGGTCAAGAGATGGGTTAGGAAGTTCAACGAGGGCTGCGTCTCTGTGCATGACGAACAGCGTACCGGTTGGCCATCTTTGATCAATGACAGTTTGCTGTGTGCTGTCGAAAAGATTCATGAGGATAGGAGGTTCACAAGTTCTTTGCTTTTCTTGAATTTTCCACAATTCTCACAGAGTGTTCTCTATAAAATTGTGCTCACTGAGGAACAGAAAACCAAACGAGCTTCCAGTGCATTTAGCTTCCTCACACATTACAGTGAGCAAGGTGATGAATTCTTCACCATATCGTGACAGGTGACAAGATTTGGGTGTCTCACATGACACCTAAATCGAAGCAGCAGTCCATGGAATGGAGGCACACTGCATCACAAAGGAAAAAGAAATTCAAACAAACCATGTCAACACGCAAGATCATGTGAACTGTTTTTTGGGACAGGAAAGGAATCCTACTCATCGAATTCTTGCCTTGGGTGAAACCATTAATAGAGAAACCTATTATCAGACTTCGAAGAAACTCTGTCGCGCAATTCAGAACAAGAGACATGGGATGCTGACTGACAGAGTTGTGTTGTTTCATAATGCAAGGCCACACACAGCTCCTTGTGTCACCCAAAATCTCATCTCGAAATTTGGCTGGGAACAAATTGACTATCCCCCCTATAGTCCGTATTTGGCTCCGAGTGACTTTCATCTCTTCCTGCACCTCAAGACATTCCTCAGCGAACTTTTTGATGGCGAGAAAGTGAAAATAGCAATGTGGGAGTGGTTTGCATCGCAGGTGGATGGATTCTACAATGAGGAGATAGAAAAACTTGTGTCCTGACTCGATAAATGCCTGAATAATGGTGGGGATTATGTTGAAAAGTAATTGAAGTATGGGGAATACAATGAAACAAAACACAGTTTGTAAATATGTTCCCATTTAATTACCACACCCTTTCGGAACTTACTTTAAAAACATGCCTCATAGTTAAAAACCATGTAGAACATGTTCCATCTTTGGTATGGCATTTGACATTTTACTACATAACCTCAATGGAAATTTACAATGAATTTTAGAAGACCAAAAATTTTCTTTCTCTTATCGCTGCAAGTCCACGGGATTATGTAAGAGATAGAAACATTTCTGACTAAAGTGTAATGCTCAGATAACATAGTAGTTCTTATTTCCTTGCAGATGTCATGAATGGTATGCAGTCAACATACTGACCCAATGAGACATGTAGCAGGCAACTTTTGTGTATAAGGCCTCTTATTCAGGCTTAAGGTTCTTTTTTACAAGCCTGAAAATCTTCAGACTTGGGTACCTCCCACGGCTTAAAGTCCCTCCTGGATGACTTTTTTTTTCTTGGATTTTCCATCCTAAAAAATCCATTGACCAAGGCTGGGCTTAAACCTGCAACCCTTGGGTATTGAGTCAAACAACTTAACCACTAATCCACTGTGGCTGACAAAAAACTGCACTGAACTGATTAGAGCATACTATTGTGGAAGAATCCATCCATATCAGTATCAGCACAACTTCTGCCCTTCTTAACCAACCTCATGGTCTTGGTCAGAGTTCCTAACTACAGTTCATGAGCTCCTAGGTTCAATTCTTGATCAGACCATAGAAAATTTTACTTAAAGGGAATTATACTTGTGGTCGCCCATGGTTTGGAATTTAGATTAAGTTTAGATTTAAGGATTCTCCTGATGCTTCATTACCATTTATTACCCATCATATCAATGGTGTGTGGTGGTCTAGTGGCCATGTTCGTTACCTCTAGACCCAAGGGTTGCAGGTTGAAACCCGGCTGGAGTCGATGGATTTTGTAGGATGGAAAAATCTAAGGAACAAGTCCTTTGGGAAGGACTTTAAGCCATGGGTCCCGAGTCTGAAGATTTTCAGGACTTGTAAAACAACCACAAGCCTGAATAAAAAGGTCAATGTGCAAAATTTAACAGATTACTTGGATAAGTAATACCTCAGTTATATTTGAAGAGAAAAATATATGCTTAGATTGAGATTTGAATCCAAGGTTTCTGCCTCTATACACTAATTCTCTTTCCAACTGAACTACCTAGGCCCCCAATTTAAATACAAATTTGTCTCTTATATATATAATTTCCGAGAGCACCAAAGGCTATGAACCCCATCTAAGCATAAATTTTTCTCTTCAAATATAATTTTCATTCAATGACAATTGTTAAATTTAAAATAAAGAACATGGAACACCTTACAATCCAACTGCTCAGTCTCCGGCCTTGATGTTTTCACGACAGGTGTGCCGATATGGATATTCTGGAAATATATGACCTATATAAAGATAACGATATAGTCATAGATATTAATGTTAGACGTATTGAATGGTTGGGCCATATTTGCAGAATGAATGAGACAAGTTTACTCAGGACGATATCAAACGGTAAGCTGGATGGAAGAAGAAGAGTTGGGAGGCCTAGGTTACGAGGGATTGACGATCCATAGGTGGACCTATCGAAGATTGGTATAACAAATTGAATAGGCCACTGACTGAAGAGAATGGATGGTTGTTATAAGGGAGGCTAAGACCAAACTAAAAGGACCGTCATGCCAATGATTATGATGATTGTTCCAAAATGTACAGAAACATTATTAATTTGAAAAGAAAAATTGTCTGAACCAGGATTTGAACCCAAACTTATGACTTTGTACATCAGAAGTTTGAATCCTGGTTCAGTGTTTATTTTTCTTTTCAAGTTAATAATTTATCCATCATACCAAATATTAAAATTTAATTATAATTACTTATTTTTGGAATTCACACTATGAGGTACATTCATTTAGGTAGAATTTTTTATCGCTCACCTGATATTGTTCTTCTTACTTGACTATAAACTAGTTTCGGAACATAGTTTCTATTCCATCCTCAGTATCGTCATGACCGTTGTTCTGTCGTCTTGAAGAGCTGTCCTTCGCTCCTTCCATTGGCAGACTGAAAAACCTCGAAACCAGGTCATTCTCACCAGGAATTTCAAAGTTCATCAATTTCTTCTTATCACTCTTTTGAATGTAGATCTTTTCTCAAACGGTAAGTTCTTTTGGTTTTTCTATTTGTTTTAATAATTTAGCTTCTTTCTCGATAAGATGTTTTTCAGACCATGCATGGGCAGCCACTGCACATTTTTCTACTTCCCCTTTCTTGACGTTCCTGAGATGTTCTTTCACTCTAGTTTTCAAATTTCTCTTAGTTTTTCCTATGTAGAATTTCTCACATTAAATTTGATAATCCCTGATTTTTCTTCTTTTATTTTCTCATTGTTATTAGGTGTAATCAATCTACTGATGCTGTAGTCATTTTTGGGTGCTAACCTTATGTTGAAATTTTTTAAAATGTTTTGAAACTTATGGTGCTTCAATGGATATGTGAATTACTTGAATTTTACATTTTCTTGTTTTTCTTTTAGAAGAGAGTCTACCAAATAACTCATTTTTGGAAAAATAATCTACATAAAAAAAAACATAAAGGAGAAATTAATGAACTTTGAAATTCCGGGGAAAATGACTTGATTTTGAGGTTTTTCAGCCTACCAATAGAGGGAGCGAGAGGCGGATCTTCAATACGACAGAACAATGGTCACGAAATTACTGAAGATGGAACTGAAGTAAAAAGTTTTAAAACTAGTTTAAAAAGAATAATAATATGAGGTGAGTGATAAAAGTTTATCTAAATAAATATTTAATTTTAGGAAGTGTTTTGAGGTTATTTTAATTATATTATTTTTAGTCTGATCATCTTACCTCAATATTAATGTTGATTTATTCTTGGACAAGCTGACGATAAAACAGAATTGTTTTGAAACATGTCCAAGAACAAATCAACATTAATATTGAGGTAAGATGATCAAACTAAAAATAATATAATATCTAAATAAATGTTTATATTTGTCTCTTCTACATAGCCATCCAGATATAATATACATTTTGCGTAACTTCCAAACTTTAATGATGACATATCTACAACATTGTGTAGAGTAGTCTATGCTGACATACATTTCATGCTTTTTGAACTCAAATTTTTGTGGGTTGAGTTGATATTGCAGCACAGTGTGTGTTGAGGTGTAGAGTAAAATGTAGTGACAAAAGTGTTGTAAAGATGATATTTTGTTTCTTTTTTAGAGACACCATTATATTTTATCACACCATTGTACATTTGACACTGAGAGAACAAACAGGTTACCTCATTGTAAGTTTATAAAAAAACAACTTGGTCCAGCAGAATCACTCATCAATAGGAATAGTATATTACAATGCAAGGTTGGGAAGTGGTTTTTTACAGAAGTGAGAAAATGATTAAAAAGCGAGCAATAGCAAGCTTTTTAATTTCCAAGATTCTGTAAAACACTTCACAAAGTGTGTTGTACATTATTTTTTGCACAATGGCATTTTCAAAATAATAAATAATAATAATAATAATAGCTTTATTTTACCTGCAGAGTTAAGGCCTTGTCTACCACTCAACCAGGTTTTAAAAAAATACAAAAAATAGTCTTAAATCTAAATTACAATATATGTATATAAGCGATTAAAAGTTATGAATACAATACAATTAATATTTATAATGTATTTTGATTTAATCTAAATTTAACGAATTAAATATATAATATGTACAAGATATATATTAATCGTTTTTAAACATCTTAATGATGGACAAATTATATTTGAAAAGAAAAATATACGCCTAGACTGGGGTTTGAACCCAGGACCTTTGACTATGTCAATGCTCTATCCAAGTGAGCTACCTAGGCTCGTAGCATTTGGAGTTAGGGAATTAACAATGTAGAAGAGAAAAATACATGTTTAGATTGGAGGCCTAGGTAGCTCACTTGGATAGAGCATTGACATAGAGAGTCAAAGGTCCTGGGTTCAAACCCCAGTCTAGGCATATATTTTTCTTTTCAAATATAATGACATCTTTGTTGAAAATATTGGCTGATGTTAGCAGCCTGGCCAATGTTTATACGCTAAATGCAAAAAATAATTTAGTTGAGACTACAGCAAGCCATGAACCAATCAGGCATAAAATGGCTGCAAATACAAATTTATTATTTTATTAAATTCATCGGAGAACATTTTGTTTGAACAACTCACCTCATAGGATTCATGCGGTATTATGGAAGCACGAATCCTATGAGGTGAGTTGTTTAAACAAAATGTTCTCCGATGAATTTTAATGATTATACCTCATAATTAAAATTCATCGGAGAACATATTGTTTAAACAACTCACTCACCTCATAGGATTCATGCTTCCATGATATCGCGATTTCAAACATAATCATGTTCAATCGTCAGCCATAACTCCGACTGATGAAATTCTTCGGCCGTCAACTATTCTATTGTCGCCATCTTCAGTGCTGCCATCTATGGTTGAATTTATGAACTTCGAAATCAATGTAATTTCGTTAGGGATATCAAAATTCATTGATCTATTTTTGTTTTTCTGAATGTATATTTTTTTCCCAAACTGTCAATTCCAAAGGTTTCTCTACTTGTTTTAAAAGTTTAGCTTCTCTTCCAATTTTTATGATGTTCTAATAAACTATGTGCAGCAATTGCAGATTTTTCAATTTCACAATTTTTAATATTTCTGAAATGTTCTTTTGTCCGAATTTCCAAATTTGGAAAGTAGAGAAACCTTTGGAATTGACAGTTTGGGAAAAAAATATACATTCAGAAAAACAAAAATAGATCAATGAATTTTGATATCCCTAACGAAATTACATTGATTTCGAAGTTCATAAATTCAACCATAGATGGCAGCACTGAAGATGGCGACAATAGAATAGTTGACGGCCGAAGAATTTCATCAGTCGGAGTTATGGCTGACGATGAACATGATTATGTTTTGAAATCGCGATATCATGGAAGCATGAATCCTATGAGGTGAGTTGTTTTAAACAATATGTTCTCCGATGAATTTTAATGATTATACCTCATAATGTTTAACATCCCAACATTAATTAAATATAATACCTCATAATGTTTACTTCCCAACTTTAATTTAATATTATTGTTCCAAATAAAGTCAGTTCATTTCAAATGCAGTGATTTGTTTTGTATAATTTATATTAACACTAACTTTTTGGATATACATTGTACGTAGTGCAGTGTTTTTACTTCTAGGCAGGTTAATTGTAATATTACAGTAGTAGTTTATAGGTTGACAACCTCAAAATTTAGGAAATTCAACTTTCAATCATGGTTGCCATTCATGTAAGTATGACAGAACGCACTATCGTGCAAAAAAGTATTTTATTTTATAACAGTTACTCTCTTTCTTGGCTATTCTATGCAAGGGTGCCACCTGTGAATATTTGATCAGAGAAAAAATGACTGCTTCTGTCACTTTGGCCAACATAACACCTGTTCTCGCTAGAGCCAGTTGCCATAATGTTTACTCACATATAAGGGGATTCTATCCCAGGAGTCCACCTACATAAGTGGGCAAGTTAGTGTTAATTTTGCCAAGTTAGGGTAAGTTATCGTATACCAGATTAGTTTAGCATTAATTTGTTTTTAGTATGTTTTTGTGATAAGTTTCCTACACTGTCCAAGCAATGAGTAATACATGTTTTAGATTGTAAATATGGTGATTTTAGGTTACTTTGAGCTCAACTACTAACATCATATTAAGGCATTTCTCACTTTTTTGGGAACAAATCAACATATTGTATGATCTTGAAGAAGATTTTCGGGCTGTAGGCCATGGTTGTGAGGCTTGTAGTTCCCCGACGTTTCGCCAGAGACTGCGTCTGGCATCCTCAAGGGTTGTCTTGAGACTGCCAGGCGCAGTCTCTGGCAAAATGTCGGGGAACTACAAGTCTCACGACCACGACCTACAGCCCGAAAATCTTCTTCAAGATCATCATAGCAACTCCGGCCGTGAAAGTCTATGTGGAAACATATTGTATATTTCTCTCGGGCAATTATTCACATACTGCAACCAATTGTGTTTTTTTTTCTTCAAATTTTTATTATTTGAATTTATGTATGACATGGTGACACAGAATCCCCCCTTTTTTTTTAACATCTTTGTGAAGGGCAAGATGGCTCATAACATCAGAAACTTCTGAATTGATCTCTCATTGACTTTTGTACAATATTTTCTTTCCTAAGAAATGTGTGTGATTAGAAAAAAAAAATTGTTTCTCCATATTTTATTTTGTGTAATTAATGTGCCTAGTAAATATGTATTTCTGAATATGAAGAAGTTGTTCATTTTTTCAATCCCAGCATTGAAAATTAAAGTTGAAAGGCAAATGGTTTATTTTATATTCAGTTTTTCTGTCTTGTTGACTTGGAAGGATTTATACCCCAGCCACTGGATTTCCGGCTCTGAAGTTTTAGGTTATATGAGGGATAAAGGGAGAACTCGCCCTCTACTGCCAATAAGGAAATGGTCGACATGAGTGAATATCTGCCACAACCAATCACTGCTCTTGACACAGATATAGCGTGCTAGTATGGTTTGAAATTGTTGAGATATTGTCAGCTGTATGTCTGCTAACCGCATTCATAAAGCGGCCCCTCCCACTGAATATCCACATTGGCAACATTGTCGTGAAAATGTAAGGGCCGGAGAATCAGTGGCTGGGGTATAGGTAGTCATGCAATAGAAGAGTTTTTTTTCAACCTATTTCAAGGAGGATCTCCCTTTCTGTTATTATACTAATTCCAAGCCAAATTCCAGTTGTACTGTAACATACTTGCATAAGATATTGTCCCAAATGAGCATAGGGTTTTCCTTTAACTTATTTGGACTTAAATAAGTACACAGTTGCTACGTAAATTTTTTTCACTTTATTTTCTTCTCACAATTATCACTAAATCTTCAATCACAATTTTATCTTACAGCTATTCTTCTTTGCAGGTTTATTAGATAATCACTTATCACACAATTACAGACACAGTACTTCCTCACAGTCTAGCTTCCAATTTAACTTCTTGCCGACCAATTATCGCAGGCTGACTGACCGGCCTTCTCCTCCGCTCTTTTATATAGGCGGGGGAGGAAAGCTCTAGCAATAGCTTCAAAGCCCAGAAACATCTGGCTTCTGATCTTTCTCCAAGGGGAAGAAGACGCTGGTAGAAAGGTCTGGCAACACATTCCAGACCATTCAAGCGGCTCTGCGGGTCACTAACTCGCTAGGGGCGACTCACCCATGCAATTCAAATGCTGCTTACACGATGTAACAATATTATTCAGCTGACTCTTCTATTGGGGAACCGTGGTGCTACTTTTAACTGCCAAATGGCTGAATTGTGTAATAGAAACATTGTATTTGACGGGAAATAAGACTGAATACAACATAAGATGATACCAATACTTAAGAACTTCCTCCATTTCTTATTTATTTATAAGATAAAAGTTAAAAATTAAAATGTACCTGTTGACAGGTGCTGTCGTCCTCAACTTTGTTAAAATGATGTATATAAAATTAACTGTAGCACTTTCGGAAGCTAACTCCCATCATCAGCAGGTTGAGCTTCTTGCTACTCGTTGTTTACGATGATGTATACTCCAAGTGTTTGTAGCAGCAACACTTGGAGTATACATCATCGTAAACAAGTAGCAGAAGCTCAACCTGCTGATGATGGGAGTTAACTTCTGAAAGCCCTCCAGTTAATTTTATATACATCATTATAACAAAGTTGAGGACGGCACCTGCCAACAGGTACATTTTAATTTTTAACTTTTATCTTATGACTATTCACCTCAATGGAATTTGATATGAATTTTATTAGTATTGATTATTTATTTATGACTAAAAATTATATATGGTCCTACCTAATTAGCGTTTACGCTTTTTCCATGATGTCAATAGGTATCCTTTTATTAACTGGCATATTTGTTTCATGAAGAGGTGGAAGGAGAACTTCAGTAGTAGATTGTAACAGTCCTTGGAGGACTGTGACCTGTCAGAATGATTTCATTATGAGCAGAATTTTTGCTCCATGATGACACACTGTAAATTCTACTGCTATTTTCACAATATCATCAATGGCTAATATGGGATATTTTTGACCAAACTGTTTGAAAATATTCAAAATCATTTATTTCTCTCCGCTTTTCAAATTATTTGCTTTCCAATGTTTAAGAAATTTTGCCATTTAAAAAAATTGAAATTCCAACATATTCTACATTTTAATATAATAAATTTAGGAATTTTTAACATTATGTTTTATTGATAAGAATCAAATGAATCGTGAATTCTTCTTACCTCATACTTCTGTTTTCACATGTGTAAGAATTAAACAATGTTTATTTAATGTATTAAAATTGTAATTATATATTTTAAGATTCTCCCATATAACATAGACACATGCTAGATAATATATATTTTTATTTCCTTTATTTCGAATGTTAGAGAGAGAATTACATAATCTTATACACTTAAAAGTAAAACTATTACAGTAAAACCTGTCTTAGCCAGAACCTTTATAAGAAGGAAACCTATAGAGACAGAAAAACATCTCCAGAACGGTATGATTTTATATGTAAAATCATCCTGTATAAACCAGAAGCCTTCATAGCACGGAAACGTTTTTAAAGTACCAATAGTTAATTTTTACCTCAGTAAGACAGAAAATTTTTCTTAAGCACATTCTAATTACAGTATTAATGACCACATGTGAGAATTCTGCATATGACACTTTCTGCATTATATCATTTTACCTTCTTGTGTTGCCATTGTATTGCGGGGATACCCTCGCTTATGTGTGACAGCGGGGAATTCTTTGCTTTTCCTTGCATGCGAGGGAGTTGGGAAACTCTTCAGTCTTCCTGTAGTTGAGTTCCTTCTCGCTTTTGTGTGATATAGTTGTATTGTATTGCTACACAAACTGAGCTTGTGTTACATACACTATTTTGTCTGCATTTCAGTCAATACATTATGTCTTTAAAGCGTGCATGTAAAACCCTTACACTGCACGAGAAAATTCAAACTTGTAATTTGGGAACCTTTATAAGAAGGAAAATTGCAAAGATGGAAATATATTTAAGGAACCATCATGTTCCTTCATAGACAGGTTTTACTGTATTTGACCAATGAAAATGCAGTCATACATCTGGTTTGTTTACATTAAAACTGGAACTTATCTAGAAAGAAGCATAAATATATATGCTCTCTCCCTCATGTTTACACATTTTTATAAAAAATAAAATTCTACATGTTTTCTTTCTTATACTTTGATGTTTGAAACATTTGTATAGATTTTTTTAAATTCATTTTAATTGGGTTTCACAATAACACAGTGATTCTGGTGGACTGAAAGACATTTACAGTTTGCATGGGAAAGAATAATTATAAATGTCTCAACAATAAATAATAGTTTTTCATTCACACTACACTATAGCTCCTGGCACTAATGAAGGCAGGTTTGATGCATCATGGAACTAACAAGATTTCAATTGGTTGAATCACAATTCATACAAATTATGCCTTGTTTAATTAGAAGTAAGGTACACATTAGAAATGTAAAAAAAAAAAATGTAGAAAAATCTACAATAGCTGATCATATTTGGTCAGAAAAACATACAATCAAATTATTAAAACAATTGGGAAATTTTAATAACTCATTATTTGGGAGAAGAACTACATCCAGAAGAACAGGGATACAATCACAAATTTTTAAATTCCTGGGGAGAAAGATTTGATATTGTTACCGATGGCACAGGGTTTTCCTTTAACATATTTGGAGTTAAATAAATACACTGATGTTATGTAAAATTTTTCTTTTCACTTCATTTTCTTCTCACAATTATCACTAAATCTTCTATCACAATTTTATATTACAACTATTCTTCTTTTAAGGTTTTTTTCGACAATCACTTATCACCCAATTACAGACACAGTTTCACTTACAATTTAACCTCTCGCTATCTAACACAGGACTCAGGATCGTTCCGCTCTCACCGCAATTTATAGGCGAGTAGACGGAAATTTGCAGGTCCACGAACGAGATGTTTCTACATGGAACCTTCTCGTCTTCAATGTTTCTCGACGGGGAAATAGATGTTTGTAGAACTCTCTCTGGCTTATTAGCCGAGAAAATTCGGTGGATCCCTGACTCACGATTGGCTATTCGCCTATCCATTCCACCAATGCGAGGTTTCTCTCGCCAGCCCGCAAATTTAAATGCTGCTACTACAACACGTCACAATATAAAAGTTCTTCAGACTACCAAAAGATGGAGTAGGAGACAACATCCAGGGCCAACAGGTTTGTATAAGCTGACGAAGCAGAAGTGTTTTCAAATATGTCTTAAAAGAACTCAACTTTTATGAGGTAAAATGCAACAGACTCACCTTATCTATTATAAAGAAAATGGATTTGGAAATTTTATATAAACATTTATGAAGTTAATTTTAAGACATTTCATCTGAATCCTAGCAAATGATATCAGCTCCAATATGTATAAACAATAAAGTCCTAAGTCAACTGGATCCCTCAATATCTTAGTTTAAACAAGAAAAAAGAAAAAGTGTAAGTTAACAGTGCTCAATTTTTCACTGTCTCTCTCTACGATTGATATGGGTCTACTATGTGATAGTGTTTGGATGCAGACAAAATAAACATCTGAGGTTTTTCTCTTCAACATTCAATGCTTGCCTGAACATTTAATCAATTGTTTTCATTATATCATGCAGTAAGGGGCACACCATAGCGTAGTGGTTAAGGCATTGTGCTACAAACCGGAACGTTGAGGGTTCAAGTCCCGGTGGATCAGGATTTTTAAACTGACCCAAAACCTTCTGGTGGCACTATGGCCCGACTCAGCCTCTAACGAAAATGAGTACCAGACACTTTTTCTGGGGGTAAAGGCGGCCGTCATGCAGGGCTGACAACCCAGCTGACATCACGTGCCGATTGTCTGGAAAAAGTGGGAGCCTTAACCTCCTACTACTCCAAGGGCCCCTAAGACCTGTAGTGGGATCACTTTACTTTTACATGCAGTAAAGTTGCTAAGAAGAGTGAGTTCGGAAACAGGAACAGCATCCAGCAGAGAGGCCAAGAATGAGATGGAAGAATAACATTAACCATGATTTGAGGGAGTGAATTATACAGGGGATTAACTTTTTAGAAATAAGAATTGGGAAGTAGAAAAATCTGCAGTATGCAACCCATACATGGTCAGAAAAATATCAAATCAAAAGAAATGCTAAATTGATAAAACGAGTAGAAAAACCTAAAGAGATTATGGTTTGGGAAAAAATTATATATATAAAAAAAAAAGAAATTAATGAACTTCGAAATTCCCATGGAAAAGGATTTGATTTTGAGGTTCTTCAGTCTACCAACAGAGGGAGCAGGAGGTGGCTAAAGATGACATAACAATGGCCGTGAAAATACAGAGGATGGAACCAAACAAGGTTCCAAGACTAGTTTAAGAAGAAGAATATGAGGTGAGGTGATTAAATTTTATTTAAATATACAGGGGATGTTCGGAAATCATATGTCCACACAGCTATGAATCTCTGGGTTCAATAGTGCCAGTGAGTAAATCAGCAGTTATTTCATCAACAAATCCATTTTTGGCCATCTAGCCTGTGACGGTAAACCTAACGAAGATGGTCTTGATCTTTGCACCAATGTTTTGGTCTTCCTTGGTTCCTATGTCTAGTTGATGTGTATTGGAATGCCAATTTTGGAAGTCTATTTCTTTCTATTCTCAGATGATTTTTCCATTCTTGTTGGCATCTTTCAACAAATTCATTTAAACTTTGAACACAAAGTGTTTCTCTGATAATAGTGTTCCTTTTGTGATCAAGTCTAGTAACTCCATGATCGTAAGAAGCACATTTGGCTTACTGTAAGTTTATGAGAATTTCTTTTATTTAAAATTCAAATTTCAAATAACGGTAGTTATTTACATTTGTATATAGCAAAATTAAATGTGTTGAAGAATTTAAATATCTTGGTTCTATGATAGATAAATCTGGCACTTGTGAAAAAGATATTAACAGAGTAAATTGTGCAAGGAAGGCGATTAGATCCCTGAATGGTCTTTTATGGAATAGAAATCTGACCAGAAAAACAAAAAAAAAAAGAGATCATACAGGCAATAATAGAAAGTATACTATCATGATCATCATCATAGTACATTCACGAATTTAGCCCATTTGTTTACCTGTTTTGGCCTCAAGAGAAACACCATCCAAAAGTCTTTTGAGTGGACATCCTGGTCTTCTTCTTCCTGCAGGTTGATATCTTAACATTTGTTTGGGTATCCTGCGATCTTCCATTCGATGAACATGTTGCATCCATCTTGACTTATAATCAGAAATTTTGTTTTCTAAAGGTTCCATGTGTAATTCTTCTAAGATGTCTTCATTTTTTTTGTGATCTTATACTAACATATGGATCAGAAAGCTGGACAATAAATAAAAGGATGCAGAAAAGAATCTTGGCGAAAGAAATGGATGGATTACAGAGAAGTATGAGAATATCCAGGCTACAACATATTAGAAATACATATATCAGACAAGAAATGGATGCACAAGAGACTATTATCGATAGGATAACAGAACTTTACAGTGGTATGGACATGTACAACGGATGTCGGATGAACAGTGGCCTAAGCAAGTGTTAGATTGGATGATGCCAGGCAGAAGGAAGAGTATGGAAGAAGGACAAAGGGAAGATAGGAATCTCTGGAAAGCAGGAATTAAGGGCAAACTGCTGTAAAGTGGAAAGTCTGCATTAAGTAAATATAGAACAATTTTAAATGGCTGTAACTGTAAAATAAATTTTTACATAAGTCAATGTTCTTGTTAGTTGAATGAAGGATTTCACGGCCATTAATCCTAATGTTAAGAGGTTCCAGGCTATGTGGCTGTGGTTGGAGCCTCCGACCAGGGAACACTACCTACAAATACTCACCACTGAAGATGCCCTCCGCAGTTGAGGGAGACACAACTTGAAGAAACACCAGTAATGGACCATGGCCACACAGACTGGAACCTCTTAACATTACAATGTTCTTCTTACTTTTGGATTTTTAAAAACCATGTAGATCAATGGATTGAACATCTAGAAAGAAGTAGCTACAATCATGTTCCTAGAAGAATTCTTGATTATAAAGGCTGAAAGAAGGAGAGTTTTGAGAAACCACGGAACTGTTGGTTGGAGAATATGTGAAGCCAAAACAGGTTTAAGAGACATCCCTGATTGAAGGAGAAGAAAAATCATGTAACCAGGCCTTTTCATTTTTATTATATAAAAAAACATATCAAGAGTTATAAAAAATATCACTAACTCAAAAACTGGCAAGTGATCCCTTTCATGAGCAAGTACTATACACATAAATGTCATTCCATGAAATCAAAAAGACACTCAGTTTTTAGCGTCTATTTTAGCCTAAAAATCTGATATCTAAATTATAATGTGCACTATGTGATTGTCAAATTGTAACGTGAGTTACCATGGAATGACACTGACTTGTTGATTTCATATGGAAAATACCCTAAAATTACACTGAGCAAAAAAAACTTTTGTCTCAGAAAGAAAAATATGCAATTGTGATAGTATTTTTTCTCCTGAATTCAAATATATCAGTTTTTCTCCATCACACAAGGTTTCCGAGAGATTCCATCCTTTTAGCCGGGAACCAAGCATTTCAGACTCATTTTTGGATAACTTTAAATCTCATGAGATCGTTCATATCTTCTTGAATCAATAAATGAGGCTCAGATGAACAGCTTTGTTCAAAAGTTGTATCACCAAAATCTGTTTCTTCTTCTTCCTTACTTCCATCAGAATCTGAGCTCTCTTCATCTAATGTCACATGTTCTGGAGGCTTTGGTATGGGCAATTGTTCGCAGTGTGGAACTGGTCTCATTGCAGATTGCAAGTCACGGTAACACCACTGTATGTTTTGATTTTTGATGTAATCCCTTTAATGTTTGTTAAGCAGAAAATAATTATTTAAATCCATTAATTGAAATTGAAATAAAAAAAACTGTGGGCGATGGAAAAATTCTGAACACATATTTGAAAACGCAATAAAAAACTGCATTAAGTACAACTATTGGTACTCATGAGACAAAAATCATGTTGACCAGTGTTATTTCACTACACATTCATATATAATTAATAGTGATTGGAGAACATATTTTTAACGACTCACCTCATATAATTTCAAATTTTTTTGATACCGGCAGTTTCAGACAATATCTTGTCCCTCTTCAGACATGGCTGAGGGACAAGATATTGTCTGAAACCGCCGGTATCAAAGAAATTTGAAATGATATGAGGTGAGTCGTTAAAAATATGTTCTCCACTCACTATTAATGATATAACCTCATAATGTTTACTTCCCAAAATTAATTTAAATATTCATATATAAATTTGAACTCGTACTTAAAAACAAATCTTATCAATCTTTTTTTTTTGTCTATTGTCCCAAGTTGTCTTTCATGACAATTTTGGCTTTCTCCCTTGGCACTGGCGGAATTGTAATCCATTTCTTAGGTTGGGGCACGTGGAAGGCAGAGTTACATTACCCCGACGATGTGATGGATGATAAATGATAATGAAGCACCAGAAGAGTTCTTAACTAAAGTTAACCTAAATTCTAGACTATGGGCAACCACAGGAATAATTCCCTTAAAAGAAAAATTCCATGGTTTGATCAGGAATCGAAACTGGGACCTCATGAACTATAGTCAGAAACGCTGACCACTAGCCCATGAGGCTGGTCACCTTATCAAATATAAAAAGTATATCGTTGCTTAAGAAACAATACCGTGTAACTAATAAAATGAACATTTTACACGAGAAACAAAATACTGTTTACTTTTCCCCTTAGTACCTATGCATTGAAACCATTGTATCTATACGTTTAGCCAGTTTATGGTACAAGATTGCATCCCAATCTATATTAGAACTCAGCGCACTTCTTCTGTGATGCTAACAGTATAAAAATGTCATTTCACCAAAAGTGTCAGTTATGCAGTATTGTTTCTTAAGCGACGATATGAAGAATGACGGCTAAAAAAGATTCAGAGTCGCATTATGTTAATTTTTTAGTACTTGAATTTTAAGGTGGTAAAAATTTATAATCTAATCTTACAAGAATGGTAAAAATTAATGATTAAATACATTACATAAAACAATTTATTTTATTACAGATAAAGTAATAGAACTAATTCTTATACATATTGAAGCACTACAAAATAATTTTCCTTATAAATGGACTGATAATTTTTATCCGACACCCTTATTTTTTTTCCTCCAATGGAACTCCTACAACTAATTATCCATAATTGAATAAATTAGTTCTAGGAGTCCCATTGGATTAAAAAGAAAAGATAGCAAACAAGTTATCACTTTATACTCATATTGATAAATGCATCTAGATTTTGTTTTAATGTTAAGATTTCCAATTTAGTTTCTTCATCAATATCTGGAATGTCACTTGGTTGCAAACCATGTTCAGGAAAAATGGACATTACCTTCCCATCAGGCAGAGAAATGCAGGCATTTGCTCTATAGTTCTGTGGTAGAGGTGCAACCATCAATGGACTTCCTTGCAAAGAAATGGCAACTTCACCTTGTTGCGGGTATCGTGCTACAGACAGGGGAGCATTAAGAGGCACTTTTGGTGTTACAAAATTTGGAATTTTAGGTATACAACCAGGTGTCTTAAAGTTATTAGTTTTTGATGTTAACTGTTGAGGAATTTTTCTGCGAGAATTAAATGAACTGCTGCGAGTAAGTGGTCGTCGCTCTGAAAAGTCCCTAGGTGACGTTAAAGAGGAAGAGCGTTGTTTAGTTTGACGATGCTTCTTTTTTTCAGTTGGCTTTTTCTTTGCTTCAAGTTCAGCAAGCTCATTATCGAGCTCGTCTATCGTACGATTAAACAGATGCCGTGGAATTTTCTTTACATAAAAATCATATGCAGCTTCAATAGCAGCAATATTGTTCTTCAATAAGTTATCAAATTTAATCATACGGTTCTTGTATTCCAGGTTCAGTTGTTCTATCCAAATATCAGCATCAGATGACACACTACTGTTTTGTGACGAATTTGATGTCACAGAATTTCCTCTCTTGTTCTTTCTCCGAGACATTCTCATCCTTTTTGCTGTGAACAGAAAATATATATATGTTACAATTATGTGCATGTGGCATATCAAAACTAAATATATGTTTACACACAGAAATACATTATATAATAAAAGCACACAGTTAATGACAAATGAAGGAAATTTTGAAGAAGTGACTGAATTCAAATACCTAGGAATAATAATTACAAATTGGAATAAGATGCACAAGATATTAAACATAGGCTCAATTCAGGAAACGCATGATATTAGACTTTACAGGGATTCTTGTCATCCAAACTTCTCTCAAAAACGTTAATTGAAGATACATATAAAACTGTTATTCTCTCAGTTTTATTATAGGGTCTTTAAGGTTGTCAACATGACCTCCGGTAAGACCAAGAATCCGATGCCAATGTTCTTGGCAACCTAGGCGGATGGAGAGAAATCCCCAGAGGTATTAAAAATAAAGAAACTCTGTTTCTTTAAAGTTAAAATCGAGCCCTATCGCCGATTAAACAGGACCACCCAGTCCCGACAGAAGGAACAGGCCGCCTCGCCTGCTCCAGTATCAAAAAGCAGTGCATCGCTGGAGCCAGCTGCTCCAGCATCACTGCCCGCGCCCCTCCCTCCCACCCATCGCGAGACCGACTGCGGACCAATCAGCTTCCAGAAATGGAAGCAAGAAATCCACACAAGTTAAATCAAACATTTCGGCCAGAGAACATAAATCCATTCAGACCCACAAATCCCAGATGTTCAATGATCTCATTGATCAAGTGAACAGTCAGCTCCAGTACCTTCTGGACGAAATAGTAGTATTTATTTCGCTTAATACATGCGAAAATAAATACAAACTGCGAACGGAAAGGCACGGAGGGCTGATAAGAACCATCCCCAGCCTCAGCGACCAGAACTGATGGTTCTTTCGCCGGTTTTCCATAAAAAAAAATAAACCGAAGAAGCTGACTTTTAGATAATTTCATTAACTTCAAGCCACTTTGCTAGGGTTTTTGGTGGTTTTCCCTAGCGTGAAGACAAATGTCGGAGTGGTTCCTTAGACTCCACCAGTAAATTAATAACTCCCAAAATAAAATTCTAAATTCATCTACTTTCACATTAGCATTTTATTAAATTATTCAAAATTCTAAATTTCGTTAGTCAGCACATCCTGAAAAGGCCCTTTTTGAATTTTCTTTTCCCAACTGCGACTTCTCCTCGGAACTTCAGAGTAATCAATCTCCAAATTCAAACCTAAATTAAATTTAAATTTAAATCAACTCGACCAAGACTTCAAGCGCGGCTTGCAGATGGAGCTCCAACAACCAACCAGCGACCAGGACGGCGCACTGATGAACCTACATTCACCAGAGGCGTCCTCCAGAAACATCGACCTACAGCCCATGCTTGACCTCCCGGTGGAATTACTATGGAGCTTTGTATGGCCATCGTAAGGAAACACCTTTGAATATACCCAGCCCATATTTATATCATTGGACAAAGAGGGCACAGAAAATAAGACCCTACACTGTCCGGGACATTAGTCCCATACGTTAGTCGTCGTCGTTTTATTATACGGATGTGAAAAATGGACACTTACTTTAAGGGAGGAGAAAACATTACAAGTATTTGAGAATAAAGTTCTTAGGAAAAATTTTTGACAAAGAGAGATGAACAGACAGGTGAATGGAGAACACATAACAGTGAGCCTACATGATCTTTATAGGAAATCAGATATAATAAGAACAGTTAAGTCTCAGACTGCCATGGGGAATGAAAGAGGGGCATGGAAGCTTGTAGGGAAATCAGAGGGAAAATGCCAAGTTGACAGACCGAGATGTGGGAGAATAACATTAACCATTATTTGAGGGAGGTGGATTATACAGGGGATGATTGGAAAAAAAGTTGGTTCAGGATTGGGATGTATG
The DNA here is from genome assembly GCA_030220185.1 of Diploptera punctata. NCBI lineage: Eukaryota > Metazoa > Arthropoda > Insecta > Blattodea > Blaberidae > Diploptera > Diploptera punctata. The sequence continues at coordinate 61,530 of JASPKZ010008974.1, read as the reverse complement.
GAGTACTTACGTCTGTGCAGCCATTGGGTTTGATAGAGTCAATGGGTTAGTTAGTTATGTGTATGTAGCATATGGATGGGCTGAAATTACAGTGGTGTAAGCCTGCTTCGTTAATCCTGTGCTGCAGCCAAGTAGTTAACGCAAAGACACCTTTGCATAGAACTAAGGGATTTGCACTGGTTTAAGTCCCCATGGGGGGAATTTTGGCCAATATGGGACCAATGCCTAACCAGCATCATGATGAATTTGGGTAGCTACAATAGTACAGACTCTAAGTTGAGAAAACTAGCTATAATGGCCGAGGGATCCAACATGCTACTATAACCATCCACCTCTGTAATTAACCCATTGGCTCACACAGATGGCTCCCAGCCAGACTGAGCAGCTGTAGCTTCTTCTTAGTGTTTCTTTAGTTTTGTCAATAGATGGCATGACATATTATATACCGTTGGAAAGCTGAGAGAACAATCTATTCAATGGTGTACAACAAAATTGATTTCTCTCGATAGATCGCGAGTTCTAAGCCATTGTTTTTCGAAGAAGCTAATTTTCTTAAAATTAAATGGTAAATATGGGTGCAACAATGGAGGAAAATATTAATAAGCCAATGGGTTAATATATGTGAATGTGAGGTCAGCAGTCGAATGGTAGGCCAAGGATCTTCTAGGTCTGTTGCATAGTTTATGTAGTTACATTTTGTTAGCAGTAAAAATTATAACCATTGTAAACCTCAAATGTCTTGAACCGTAGCCGAGTGGTTAAGGCAAGATGCATTGGCGCAGAGCTATGGGACTTGCAGTGGTTTGGGTCTCCATAGGAGAAGACATTTTCTAATGGAATTTTCGTCAGTATGGAACTGGTGATCACCCAACATCGTGAGGAATTTGGGGTAGCTACAATAAGTACTGGCTGCTCCAAGTTAAGAAAATCAGCTATAACGGCTGGAGGAAGGCCACAGACTGACTACATGTCACCCTTACACAGGCAGAATGATCATCTACCTCTGTGTTTAACACAAGTAGATGTGAGGATAGCAGCCGGCTGGTAGGCAAAGGGCCTTCTAAGCCTGTCACTGCCATGAAGTTTAAATTTATAAACCTCAAATTCAATTCAAATGTTCATTTGAAAGATGTGCATCCGTGACACAATGTGTACCAAGTGCGATGTAATTTATCCCTCTACAATGTTGATGCTGTCAAGAATGATAATAAAATCATGACTCAAAGTGATACGATATAATTGAATTGCTGAGTTAAAAAGGGAAGAAACTTCAAGTACCCTACTTTCGAGAAAACCTTAAAAAAACAACATAACTTCTTACAGCTTGCTCTGACAAATTTGTGACCAATTACAATATTGATCCTCTGCTTACAGGGAATGTAAATATAGTGAGAACTCATAATTTCTATAGTATATACTTGTTTTATTGCCCTTCGAAGACAGTGGAGTTTCTTCCTTTTTCAAATCATCCAAAAATGAATACAGCATTATTACATATATAAATTTCATTAGTAGCTAATTATAAGACAAGAAAACTAAATTAAAACCTCAAATACACCAAGTAACACATTTTTAAGCATTACATGCTTTCCTCTGCCATTCTTTGGATAATGATCATTAATCAAAAGCGATGTTAAACGAATGATAGCTTTTAATCAAAATCAAAGTGGGAGGTAACACTATGAGGTATTTACATTTATGAATGAGTTGGAAAAAATGTTTCTAATATTACACCTCATAAAGTTGTGCGTTTTCATGATACTGTTTTCAAAAGTATAATTTTACTTCCATCTTCAGTCAAACTGAGTTGGAGTTTGATTGAAATTATACTTCTGAAACCGGTATTGTGAAAATACGCAACTTTACGAGGTGAGATATTAAATGTAAAAACATTTTCTCCAACTCATTCATGAATGATAGCTTTTCCATTTTTTGCATATAAACTTGAGAAAGCTTTTCTGCCGCCAGAGGGTTTGGGTCAGTTTAAAAATCCTGACCCCAACGGGACTTGAACCCTCGACCCTCTGGCTTGTAGCTCAGTGCCTTAACCACTACGCTACTGCGTGCCCCTCTAAACATTAACCTAACAAAAATAAATTACATGCATATTATTTAATTAAGTGTACACTAGCTTGTCTGGCTCAATAGTACATTACCTTTCCCTTTATTTTCCATAATATATTCTTGTAATACTGTTATTTTGCGTACATCTGTCTTTATTAACATTTTGTAATATGTTTTTACAATTTTTAGGTATTTATTTATTTACGAGAAACATGGTAACATTACGACATTTTTAGACAATATTGTGAAACTCACTAGCTATTTTCCCTCTTCCAATGTTGCCACCATCAACAACTCAATTACACATATTTTTATTAGGTTAGGAAGGGAGAAGTTAATGTATATACATTTCTAATAAACATTTGGGAATTTATTTTGAAGGTTGATTGTCTGCATGTGCTGCCAGTGACAGTTCTATAAACTTTCTATAGGACTTCAAAGATATGTGGTTCCACCTAGTGACAGCTCTATAAACTCATGCACATGCGCACTGTTATTCTTGTAGGACTTAGAAAATATATTTAGAAAAGGTAATTTTTCTGATAAATGTTTAATAATTATAAAAAAATTTTATAAGTATTGTTGCAAAATGTTTAAAATAGTATGAATTGAAATGTTAGTAAAGACAGAAGAAGACGTAGAGCACAGTATGGCAAGAATATAGTATTGAAAATCAAGTGGAAAATTTACAAAATGTTAGTAAAGACAGAAGAAGAAAGTAGGATAACAGAATTACAAGGATATAGTATGGAAAATAAAGGGGAAATTATTCTATAGTTGAGTCGCAACAGTACTATTAATACAAGAATATAGAATGCAAAATCATGTGGAAGGTAATCTAAAATTGAGCAGTTTTCTCCATTCACCTGTCTAGGTGGAATATTTCAATGTTAGGGAGAGTTATTTATGTTAGCTTATTAAGTTTAATTGCTAGGAATTCTAGTAAATCGCTAAATTTTTATTGTTTTCATTATAGAGATTGAATTTTGCGGTCATTGTTCTAGGCAAAACTTTGTTAAAAAGGGCTTCCCAAATGGGAAAAAGTCGGTTATATGTCGGAGATGAATTCTTCTAAGTTCCACAGAATCGCAGTGTGCATGCGCAAGTTGCTGTAATGGTTAATATAGCCTCCAGTAGATGGCTCTGCAGTCGGTGTTACCAGCTTTGGGAATAAATTTCCAAATGAAAAAAAAAATGGACGTTAACTAATTTGCCATTTCCTAACTAAAGAAAACAATTTACATGCATATTATTTATTCCCAAATGCTTAAAAAAATGGACGTAAACCAACTTCCCATTTATAACGTAACAAAACAATTTACATGCGTACTATTTAATGAACTATAAACTAATTTTATGTACACTAACACTAAATATGGTTTGAAATTATTTTCAAATGGTGGCAATCTTGGAACAACATGGGAAAGTAGCAAGTAAGTAATGTATCCACGATCATGTTTTACGTAAATATATAAATACTGTAAAGAAAGCTTGAAGATCGTTGCAAAATGTTTAAAACAGTACAAAAGGTGTTTAGTGAATCAGTGGCATAAGAATGTACATGTAGAATTGTGATGGGCATATAACCTACCTCACCCCCGAAATGTTTATATGAGTACGGCACAAAAAGTGGACATCTGGGCTGTACTTTCCTTTAGGTCCGAAAAATTTTCCAATTTTATATCTTATTCCACTGATGCACTAAACACTCTTAAACACTTTCAAAACATTTTGCAACACTTTTTAACAGATTTTAAACATATTCCAATGTTCCAACGAGTTTTTTTTCCATATTTATATATTTGCGTAAAACATGGTCGTGCTACATTTCTTACTTCCTGCTCTTTGTCATTTTCCCTCCACTTCCTATGTTGTTCCAGCGTTGCCACCATCAACAACCCGAACTTGCTTTTTAAATGTGATTCCACGTTCCCTGGATTTCACCTACGTTAGAGTAATTGATTTGTATTACAGTAATTGATTTAGGTTTGGTTAGCTTTTAGGTTCCTTGCTTTTTAAAAGTGATTTGATACGTAAAATAAATTATACATTTTTAGACAAGTTCGGGGAATTTTGTGTCAATGTTGGTCATACTGATTTCACATATAAACACCGCCAACTGCTGGAGGCTGCATTTATCTACCTGGCATAATTGGAGCACTAGCGCATGCGCACTGCGATTCTATAGAACTTAGAAAAATTTTCTCCGGACCTAAAGGAAAAGTATATCCGACATCTGAATTTGGAGATAATTTTGGTTTTAAAATGAAGCTTAGGAACGTCGAAGATTAAAAACATGAAAAAAATTTGTGGATTATTCAGTAAATAGATGCCACTTATTTATAACATAATCTTCAAAATTTGTAATATAATTTAGAATATATGTATAATAACCTAAAAGCTAACATAACTTATTTAAATTACTCTAACCTGTGAAAATAAGACAATATTAAATTACAAGTATATATATAAATTATACCATATGTGCAAGAAACTAAAAGCTAACCTAACCTAATTTGTTTAGTGATGGTCCGCAGATTTTCCTGTGATCCTAAGCTTCATTTTAATATCAAACTTATATCGAAAAGGGAATGTCTCGTACAGTAAACTAGTGAAATGTTCATTTTGTAGTGCCTAATAAAATGTTATTTTACTGCTTTGTTTCTGAATGGTCCGCAATTTTTTTGTTTTCATGTTTAGTGGTCCTAAGCTTCATTTTAAAACCAAATTATCTCGAAATTCGGATGTCCAATTTTTGTGCCGTAACCATTTATACTTTAGGAAATGTATCGTTCGCAATGTAAATTGCAAAATTTGCATGTACGGTACAGACGTCGGGTTCTTGAAAATGATTTTTATGAAAACATTACAATATTTACGATCGACGTTAAATCAAAATGATACGCTACTTACATGTACCGGATACTGTTATTATCGAACGTTTTGACTTCTATATTGTGTAACAACACGATGGAATACTAATATATAGTTTATAACATCATAGAGCACAAATATCCTTGGCACAAACTTTAAATTTATATACCATTAAGAGTACCGCCTAGGATAACGACAATTCGTTTCAAATCGTAGAGAATTGGATAATTGGCCAATTGGATAAGTAAACCCATGTTAGCCAATATAACAGTAAGGTAGATCATAGTTTGCGATTTCTTCCCAAAATGTAATATTTAGTAAATACATTAAATAAGAAATGACAGTATCATCTATGACTGTAATACACCCCGCCCAATAATTTTTATTTAAGAGAGAGGGAGCATTAGCAGGCATTAGTTTGAAAATAATTTTTTTATGTTGGTTGCGCAGCTCAAATAAAGCATACCAACCATATTTTATTTTTATCATAATAACACAATGTTGGCTTTACTGACGAAAACTGTTCCATCATTTTCCATAGATCAAAAAATCCCTGTCCAGTTTCAATCATTTCAAATTTTAATAATGGGGTATATAAATTTTGTACATAGCGACACATACATGCAAAAATTTACTGTCGCGTGTATTGAATTTTTCTTTTTGTGCCGTATATAGTGTTTATGTCAAAATAATGGAAATAGTTTGCATTTTAAACTGATGTGATTAAAACAAAGTGTTTTAGTTGGTAGCATTCATATTTTTGACGTTTTGGTCATGTCTTATTTTTAAGTTTAGAGAGTTCTTATGCTATTTAAATGTTAATTAAATATTATAACTCCAGACGCAATAATTATTTCATATTGGAATGGCAGAAGAAAATAGGTAATGCTATATTAATAAACTATAAGTGCAGGTTATAATATTAAAAATGGTTATAGCAAAAGGTGATTTTTTAATAACCATAGTTCATGATCGTTTATTGATGCTGGGTTTGTCATATCATTATTGGAAATTTTCCTTCTAATTAATTATATTTCACTTTTAAAAATTAAAGAAATATCTGGAGTTTTGATGGTCAATTTTAGATAATCTTTTATTGGCTATTATAGTGCAAATGATGGTAAATGTATGTTACAAGAACCACTGGTTATAAACTATACAGTCATAAGTTACAAACTTGTCAATTTACTGTTATTAATTATTGGCTTGCTATGCCACCAGTGAATATCCGATTGGAGAAAAAGTGACTTTTAGCACCAATCCCCCAATTATCTTTTATATCCGTTGTTACAACTTCCATATCCTTAGTTTTTTGCTTTGATGAGTATGTTAGAGGTAAATAAGTTATTTCATTAGATTTGGTTAGATTAGGTATATTAGGTTCAGTGTATAGTTAGCTTACATTACAATTGAGGCAAAATGACCAGCTTATAACAAGAACATTTCCATAAGTTGGCAATTCTGTTTTTAATCACCATTCATAGCTACTTTTGCACTATTCATAATGTTTGTATTACATCTTTGGAAATAACAAACAGTACTTTATCTTTCCCAATATATTTTCTAAATCCTAAAGAATAAAGTGTGCATACACATGAGTTTTAGAGCTGTTACTTCTTTGAAGTCCTACAGAAAGTTTATAGAGCTATTGCTAGATGGCAGCACATTTGGTATAACCAACCTTCAAAATAAATTCCCAAACATTTATTAGAAATGGATGACACTAACTTCTCCCTTCCTAACCTAACAAAATAAATTACATGCATGTTATTTACTGAAGTGTACAGCTAATCTGATATACACCAACACTAAGCTAACAAAAATAGTACTAACCTAACAAAAATAGTGTTGATGATGGTGACAGCATTGGAAGAGGAGGGAAAATAGCTATACAATATCGCAATATTGTTTAAAAATGTAGCAATGTTCCGTGTTTCTCATAAATAAATATGTAAAAATTATAAAACAATGTTATAAGTATCGTTGAAAAACTTTAAAAAGAATACACAATGTTAGTAAAGACCGAAAAAGTATTAGAGTAACAATATTATAAGAATGTACTATAGAAAATGAAGGGAAAGGTAATGTACTGTTGAGCCATATATTTTATGTATAGGACTACACACATTGCTCAGGTCACTAATGTACATTCTACAACAGTATTCATCCATTTTTTAAATGTTTTTTTCTAATTATAGTAAAATGGTAATTTGTGCTGTTTACCCCCAGTGGAACAGTGATTAAATTCCTTACTTCTGGTCCCGAGGGTTGCAGTTTCAAACCTGCTCATGGTCAATAAACTTTTGGATGGAAAAATCCAAGGGACACATCCTCTGGGAGGGACTTCAAGCCATGTGTCCCTAGTCTACAACAGATTTATTAATAACTGGAAAGCGCAATAACGTGCAAAGGAGTTTAATTCATTATTTTTTGCTATAGTCACAAAGTGATTTGTTAATGTTTCTTGCATTTGTTGATATGGTATTTTTCACAGCGTTCTCTGCATACTGAGCATATGCAGTGGTCGTTGGCGTTGTGGTAGGACATGTTTCTGCACATTTTGTGATGGTAGCCATGTATCGCTAGCTTGATCACCACATGTCTCAGTTTCTGATTGGCATTTGTCCAGGTCCGGTCTATAATGGCATCAGTGCCGTAGAATTCTGATGGGATTTCTTCCCTCTTCTTTTGCCTTTCTAGAATGTGTTTTTCTGTATTATCTGTTGATGGTAATGTTAGTGCTGTCCTCAGATCTTCTATGAGAAAAGTCTCTCTTGCTAGTTTGTAAGTCAGGCGCGAACGTGTGTATTTGAGATGCCCATTATGGTCTTTAGAAATTTCGCTTTGATTCCTTCTATGATGTAAAGATTTTGTTTTGATAGCTTTTTTCAGATAAGGTGGAGTCTGTATGTTATTACTGGTAAGATTTTGGCTCTAAATAGGCACATCGCTGTTTTTAGCAATAGGCCCATAAATTAGAGCCTCTGAGGAAAATTTAATCGTTCTTTCCTATCCAAGTAATATCATATTTGCATGGTGTATCTTAAGAGGTGTGAAATAACCACTAGCTGAGATTTGTATGTAAATAAAAATAGCTATATTAGCTTGATTAAGTAACTATCACAAGTCCTCCATGCTGGCTCAGGTGGTAGCATGCCTGCTTCCTGACTAGTGGGCCTGGGTTCAATACCTGGCAGGGTTTAAAATTTTAATTGTTAAATTAATTAACTCCTGGCGCGACAGGCCTAGAAGGCCCTTAGTCTACCAGCCGACTGCTGGCCTCACATCTACATGTGCAATCACAGAGGTAGATGATCATCCAGCCAGTGTAGGAGTGACATGTGATCAGCATGTTGAGTCCCCCACCCATTATAGCTGGTTTTCTCAACCTGGAGCTGCTACTTATTGTAGCTACCCAAATGCCTTACGTTGTGGGCACCGATCCCATACTGGTCGAAATAGCTAACTAAGTAACTCACTGGCACTATCGAACAACCCATAGGTTCTTGGCCACGCAGACATAAGCTCTCCATATATCCATATCCTGAGCCAATGTTTTCCAATCATCCCCTGTATAATCTACTTTCCTCAAATCATAGTTAATGTTATTCTCCCACCTCATTCTTGGTCTACCGATTGGGTGTTTTCCCTCTGGTTTTCCTACAAGAAGCTTCCATGCACATCTTTCATTCCCATTCATGCCACATGTCCTGCCTATCGCAGTCTACGAGACTTAACTGTTCTCATTATATCTGGCTTCCTATAAAGACCACGTAATTCACTGTTATGCAGTCTTCTCCATTCTCCTGTCTGTTCATCTCTCTTTGGTCCAAAAATTTTCCTGAAATACAATGAGAAAATTTCTTCCCCCATGGAGACTCAAACCAGCGCAAGTCCCATAGCTCTGTGCAAGGCTTTCTGTCTTAACTACTTGGCTATGGCATGGGACATTAAATCAGTTAATTCCAAAATTTTCAATCTTGGGGATAGGAAAGGTGGTGGTGTGCAATTTTTAATCGCTAGATTGTGCACCAGATTCCTGTTTTAAATTGCAAACCTCTCCGCAGTACATATGTTGAAAAGGTATGTGGTACTGTTGTTAGCGATTTGTCCACAGGATGGGGACATCAAGCCTGGCGGCCCCTTGGTGCTTTTTGATAGGAGTGGTGTGCCAGTACTGGGTTTCACCTTCTCCCTTCTTTTCATCATCATGACTCATATAACACACTTTACACTATACAAACATAAACACACACTCATCCTACATTCTTCTCTGTATACGATACAAGAATACATCATCTATGTAAAGTGGTCTGCTGAAGTGGTGCATAAATTGAAAATAGACCATATTAATGTCATCTATCTGCCCAGCGTGGAACCTGAAGCATGTAAAGTGCATTGGATGGCGTTAGAACTCACAGTAACTATCACAAGGGGCTCTCTTGGTCCTAGTGGGGATGTATAGATATAGACAATTAGTCTTTTGTGCTACAATCCCAATTGTAGCTAACATGTTACTCTTTTCTTTTCTTTATATCAAATTAGTTAATCCTGGCATGCGCTGCTACACCTAAATAAATGAAATGTTTTTATGTTTAGTTGAATAAGTAAAAAGAATATTAATTATAAATTTATAATATAATTATTTTTAGATATCTTGAAAGAATGAGTTCAAATCAGATCCCCAAAGCTGTTTATAATTATATACCAAGAGGACGAAGATCACTTGGCCGTCCTATGAAACGCTGGAGGGAAAATTTTCTATAGGATCGTAACAGGCCTTGGCCTAATACTTGGAAGGAAGAAGAAGAAGAAGAGAAGAAGATATCTTGTGCTGATTATCTGGTGTTGCACGCGAATCTACTTATCCCAATCTTCTTGGCATAATGAGCTGATAGACAAAAATGGTTATTGTGAGTTATCTGTAAAAGATAGACATATGCTGTTGCAGACTTTTTTGTAGAATTTTTGAGATGTTCAATTCTGTGTACATTAATTTGGTTATTTGTCATGGTTTAGGCTGCATAAGCCATTTAAGCATCCAAAAAACAGCTTTTTTAGTGCAACCGTTGCACTTTCTTAATTTATCTCTGGCCTTATATTACATATGATAATGTTATATATGTTAATTGTTCCAAAAAAATTCTCTAATGATGGTAAAAACTCCATTCAAATTGGTCAAGTAGTCAAGTTTTTTTGAGTTTGTAATCATCTTACCTCAATATAATGTTGATTTGTTCTTGAACATGTTTTGATATAATCTTCTATATCATCTTCAGCTTGGCCAGACTGAAGAGTTTTATGTTGTGAACCCTGGATGTCGATATTCAATTCTATGATTATCTAATTCTCTTCCAGCTGGCGACATCCAGGGTTCACAACGTAAAACTCATCAGTCTGGCCAAGCTGAAGATGATATAGAAGATTATATCAAAACATCATTAAATTGAGGTAAGATGATTACAGACTCAAAAAAACTTGATTAAAAGAACCTCAAAATATTACTTCCAGCTCAACTTCTCTTCTACTAGCACTTGATTTTTCAGTTATATTGTTGTAAACTATAGCTCTTCATCTGTATTTACTAACATTATTTAATATTTTAAACTTTTTCAAACAATTTTTTTAACATTATTAGACAATTCTGAAGTATTTATGTAAATATGCAAATCATAATATTATGACACTGTTAGACAATATTGTGATGCTAACTGCTATTTTCTCCACAGAGTATATTACTTAGTCTATGATTTTTCTATCGCTGTTTTGGGTTATCGCTAGTTGGATCAGTGTTAAGGAGTGATAAGTAAGTGTACACCCATTTTTAATAAACGTTTGGTAATTTTAATATTATGAATATTTTTTTAAACTTAGAATTGGGGATTTATTGCAAATATTGGTCATTTTAAATTTCATAGCGACGGATAGTAATCGAGGATGATAATCAATATGTGGTTCGATTGTGGGTTATCACTAGCTCTATAAACTCTGGCGCGTGTGCACTGTTGTTTTATAGGACTTTGAAAATATTTCACGCTAGTTTAAGTGCAGTTTTTCCTTACTTCCTAAAATAAACCATTGGTCATGTAGTTTTTGAATCCATAAAAGACAGACTCACAAACACTCATTTTTTATGTATAAAGATGTGCTGGAATCTATTGTAAAACTATGTGTTTTTCTAGAGTTTGTTGGTTTTTTTCATGTAATATCATGATTCATGAGAATGTGAATTTCAGGGAAGTAAAACGACTATCTGCTGAAGTACGATCCCAGCTGAGAAGTGGTGTAGTTATAACAAACATGGCTCAGTGTGTTTGTTGAATTGGTAAGTTGTCTAAGAAATCACTGAATTAATAGTAAATAAGTTTCAAAAAATTTTCAGAAAATTTAATACAACATTGGCTCCAATTAACAAATTCAGCCTGGGTAATCTTCTGATAACTAATAATAAAGTTAACACCCCAGACAACAAAAAATCTGGAATTTATCAAATTGATTGCAAAGATTGCAATAGGATATATATAGGAAAAACAAAAAGGAACTTGGAAACTAGTAAAAAAGAACACTTCAGAAACATAAAGAATGGAAAAATTGAAAAATCAGCTATAGCAGCACATAGTTTATTAGAGAATCATAGAATTGAAAACGAAGCAAAACTTTTGAAACACAAACCTTTGGATTTAACAGTTTGAGTAAAGATATATATTACAGATATATATAAGATATATATTGCAGTGCCTGTCTTAACATATGCAAGTGAAAATTGGACTCTTAACCGTTCAGACAGAAGGAAAATAGAAACTGCAGAAATGAAGTTCCTACGTTCAGTAGCAGGTGTGACAATTTTGGACAAGAAAAGAAGGGAGGATATTAGGAATGACTTAAATATTTTCAATTTAACAAATAGAATTGACAACATGAGAAACAACTGGTATGAACATGTCAAGAGAATGCCTACAGATAGAATCCCTCAGCTGTTACTAAAGTACAAACCAATAGGACATAGAAATGTTGGACGCCCATTTACTAGATGGGAGGATTCATTAAATCCCACTTGATGTGAAAACAGGTCAAAAGGCCTAATTTCATGAAGCAGAAGAAGAAGAAGATATATATTAAAAAAAACCATACTAGAATCATGAACTTCGAGATTCCAGATGAACCAAGCTTGATTACAAAGTTCTTAAAAAATACAACAGATGGCAGTTTAGAAAATGATTCCTTCAGAAGAACACCAGATGGCAGTTTGGATAATTACTGGCAAAAGAAAAAATTGACAATCGTTAAAACAGCTGATGATGGTGAAGATGGTCACCAATACTGCTGTGCTGTGTTTAAAAAACATAGAAGTATGAGGTAAGAAGAGTTCACAATTCATTTGATTCTTATCAGTAAAACCTCATAATGTTAAAAATTCCCAAATTTATTATATTAAAATAATAGTAAACAACTTAATACTCTGAGATATTTTATCAAAGACTTGAATCAGTTATTATTTAGAAGCAGTGTTAAATCTATATTATTAATTTATTTATTTTATACAAATGCAGGGGACTTGACAGAAGTCATTGTCCATAATTATGAGAAAACAAATAATATAACAATAAATTAAAACAATAAAACATTATATCAAAACAGAAAGTTTGGCTCTTGTTTCCCAGTATTTATCCTTCAGCGTAGCAGAGTGAAGTGCCTGATACTGTAGCAGGTGGTTTCTGTCCATGTTGGTGTTCGTGGAGCACAGTGACCAATGAGGACTTCTGTAAATTCCAATCTGACAAAGATGATAATGTCCTGTATTTAGTCAAAAATATACTACAGCTTCCTTTCGAGGTGCATCTGGTGTAGTGTGGATGGTGTTTTTCCATTGTTTTTCTTGGGTTCGGATCTGAAAATTGGTTAAGAATGTTTTTTTTTTGCTGTTTGTTTGATATAATTTTATTGAGTTGTTTCTTGACTCACCCTCATACTACTTACTCCCTCGCAGATCCGGATTTCTTCACTGTATTTGTGACATTCTCAATGCTGTATTACATTCACAACTGACGTCCAGTGGTCTCCTCTCCTGCAGACTGACCTCTGCGCCATCTGATGACTGACCGACGAACTTCCAAATCAATCCCCTCTCGGTCAGCCATCAGATGGCGTGGAGGTCAGTCTGCAGGAGAGGAGACCATTGGACGTCAGTTGTGAACGTGATACAGCATTGAGAATGTCACAAATACAGTGAAGAAATCCGGATCTGCGAGGGAGTTAAGAAGTATGAGGTGAGTCAAGAAACAACTCAACAAAATAACGTATTGAACTGAAATACAGACAACATAGTGTACACAGTTTGCATGGCAATACAAAACAACTTTATTACACAAAAGCGAGAAGGAACTCAATACAGGAAGACTGAAGAGTTTCCCAACTCCCTCGCAGGTAACGTAAGCAGGCAAGGAAAAGTGAGGGGTTCCCCACTGTCACATAAGCAAGGGTATCCACGCAATACAATGGCAACACAAGAAGGTAAAATGATTATGCAGAAAGTGTCATATGCAGAATTTTCTTGTGTGGGTATTAATACTGTAATTAGAACGTGCTAAAGAATAATTTTCCGTCTTATTGAGGTAAAAATTAACTATTGGTACTTTAAAAACCATTCCGTTTCTGTGTTATGAAGGTTTCTGCCTTAGACAGGACGATTTTATATATACCTGGAGATTTTATTCCGTCTTTACAGGTTTCCTTCTTATAAAGGTTCTGGCTAAGACAGGTTTTACTGTATTTCAAAATTAATTCTTTATTTTGTTGGAACCAACTAATACAGATTTTTCTTGGATTCTAGTTTTTTTATCAGCTCTTTCATTAGGATATTATATTTCTATTTAGATATTATGTTAAATTTAGATGGAGTTTATTTGTAGGTTTTTATTGAATTTTCTAGGTTTTGAATGCTCTAGATGCAGGTGCAACGTCCATTGCAGTGCGTGTAAATTTTAATTACTTCAAAGTGCAAGTTGTAGATAATGGATGTGGAATGAAGCTTGAAGAATTAGATCTCATTGGGGAAAGGTAAGAAAATGATTGAAGTATCTTACAACAAAGATGGATTTAATCAGTTGCTTATTTTATTTAATAAGGATCTTTTGCAAAATTTAAAATATAATTCTTTACATCTCAACTCATATCCAGTCTTCTGATTAAACCAGTTTCATAACTTAAACAGTTACATCTTCAATAGTTTTACGACCGTTGTTCTGTCGTCCAGGAGCACTGCTTCTTACTCCATTTTGTTGGACCGATGAACCTCCCAATCAAATTAACTTCCCGAGAATTTAAAAATTCATTAATTTTTCTTTCTTAGTTTTCTTGAATGTGGATTTTTTCCCAAACAGTTAGCTCCTTACGTTTTCTATTTGTTTTATTAAACTGACCTTTCTTTCAATTAGATGAAGTGCCACTTCACCTTATTTTTATCAGAATTATTTTTAAACTTGAACTGGAATGAGAGCAAGAGGACTGGAGGACATGGATTGGATGGAGAGAGACGAGGTGGAGAAGAAAAATAAAACTTTAGGTACAGAAAGATGTGTAAACATTAAAATTCTGTATATAAAAAAAATTAACTTTATTTTCCTTATCATTAATATTGGTTCTAGTAGAAACATATATCTGTGTTATTAAGATAAATTAAAATGTTTCATACCTCTCCTCATAATTACAAATCAGGAATTTATCAGATCAAATGCAAGGATAGGAAAAACTAAAAGAAATTTGAAAACAAGGTGAAAGAACATCTTAGAAGTGTCAAAAATGGAGAAGTGGAAAAGCCAGCAGTAGCAGCTCATGCTTGATCCAAAAAACATATAAGCTAGTCTAATTAAAAAAATTGATCAACAAAAGGAACTCACAGTTTGGGAAAAAATCCACATTCAACAAGAAAGAAAAAACTTATGAACTTTGAAATTCCTGCAGATTCTGACTAGATCCGGAGGTTCAATGGTCCACCAACAGAGGCAAAGAGAAGTGGTTCTTCTGATCGACATAACATCAGTCAGCATAAGTGTACTGAGGATGGGTTTGCCAAGACCCTGAAATCATGATCTACTTAGAAGATTAATTACGAGGAGAGGTATGAAACATTTTAATTTATCTTAAATTAAACCTCTTAGTGATTTATTCCTATAAAAGTTCAATATCTGTATTATTGTATGATGAGGGACTCATTGTTATGACATTCTGGCCTATGTGAAGATTCTTGCTTCTCAGCTCCTCGATCTCAGAGTGCAGAGCTTAGCTTGCTGGTTGCCATGACAACCATGATGTCACCCGCTGAGATCTAATGTTACAAAATCCTGCAAGTGTAGTAGTGGGAAGGAATTAGCCATCTGCTTCATGGCTTTGTGCATGAAATTATTTTGTTTTGTGCTATTTGGCTATTGTTGCAGTTGGTTTAAATATGAATCCTATTTATGATGTAGTGTGTGTTTAATCAGAAACACATTTGTCATTTAATATAATAAATGTGGGTATTTTAACATTATGAGATGTTCTTAATAAGAATCAAATGAATCGTGAATTCTTCTTACCTTGTATATCTATGTTTCTTTAAATACAGCACCGCGGTATCGGAGAACCATTGCAAAAAAGAACATTTTAGAAACATAAAAAAATTGTGAAATTGAAAAATCAGCTATAGCAGCACATAGTTTATTAGAGAATCATAAAATTAAAAAAGTAGCAAAACTTTTGAAACAACTATCTAAACTAATTATATTATTTTTGGTCTGGACATCTTACCTCAATATTAATGTTGATTTGTTCTTGAACATGTTTCAAAACAATTATTAAAACAGTTAGAAAATACAAACGAGCTGACTATTTGGGAAAAAATTTATATTCAGAAGAACAGAAACAGAGTTATGAATTTTGATATTCCGATGGAGGGTGACCTTGTTTGGAGGTTCTTTGGCCAACCACAGGATGGAGCTGACATCGACATCCAGGTGGTGCAACATAATGCAACATAAATAAAACCAGTCTGGGAAAGCTGAAGATAAAACAGAATTGTTTTGAAACATGTTCAAGAACAAATCAACATTAATATTGAGGTAAGATGTCCAGACCAAAAATAATATAATTAAAATAACCTCAAAATATAACTTCCTAAAATTAAATATTAAATACAACTATCTAAACCTTTGGAATTAACAGTTTGGGAAAAGATATACATTAAAAAACCATACTAGAACCATGAACTTTGAAATTCCGGACGAACCAAGCTTGATTACAAAGTTTTTTAAAAGTACACCAGATGGCAGTTTGGATAATTACTTCTTCAAAAGTACATCAGATGACAGTTTGGATAATTACCGGCAAGGGAAAAAATTGAGAGTCGTGAAAACAGCTGAGGATGGGAACGATTTTTCTCCGATACCGCAGTGCTGTGTTTAAAGAAACATAGATATAATGAGGTAAGAAGAATTCTTGATTCATTTGATTCTTATCACATTTTTTATGTTGAAAAGATGAAGATAAAAAGGATGTTTTAAATTGTGGGCATCCTACTGAATCGCCGCCCCTGGTACAAATAATTTTCTTACTTGCTCTTTACCTAACTTCAAAGCCATGAGCTGCCACTGACTCGTATTAATATTAAAAAACCTCATAATATTATTTCCTATTAAAATTTATTAATGGTTAAGAAACTTCCCTGAAGGAAACTCCCATGTCCCTGGAGTGGGATAAACTGGGATTATAAGTAACATGTGAATCAACCTGATTGATTTGAAAATATAAGAGGTTGTAACATTATAAAGTTTTATTTAAAATTATTGTTGGGAAGTAATCATTATGAAGTTATATTCATTTAACATTGGTGAGAGTAAATTTAAAAAAAAACAACTCGCCTCATAAATTTCATGTTTTTCACGATACCATGGTTTCAAATGGAATCATGTCCGTCTTCAGTCACAACATTATAATGATATTCTGAAAAGAAAAATTAATGATTGAACCAGGAATTGAACCATGGACCTCCTGGTTCAGACATTAATTTTTCTTTTCACAATATCATTATAATATTATCCATTATTGGAACTGGGTTAAAATAACAGTATTGGAAAATGTTAAATAATTCAGTCACAACTTCAACTGATGAAATTCTTCTGCTGTCAACATCTTCTGTGCTGCCATCTATGGTCGAGTTTATAAACTTTGAAATTAAATTTTGTTCGTTGGGAATATCAAAGTTCATCAATTTGTTTATTCTTCTGAATGTATATCTTCTCCCAAATTGTCAATTCCAAAGGTTTATCAAATTGTATTAAAAGTTTTGTTTCTCCTCCAGTACTCCGACCAATGTTAAAATTATATTTTACTTAATAAATAAGTTTGGTCTGTATTCTTCTTACCTCATATAGTACCACCTGAAGATGGAGCAAACATGCTTTGAAACATATGTCTAAAACAGGGCTGCCCAAACTTCTTAATGGGCCGGGCCAATAAAATTGATCGCGGGCTGGAACAACTTCTTGGCATCAGCAATCAGACACCTTTTCACAAATTCGCCATCAGAAAAGGGTTTTCCGTTTTCAGCAATTAGTTTCGAAACTTCATAACTCGCTTCGGTAACATTTCTTTGTCTTACACCACCACCCTGAATTAATAACTGCTGTTGTGCCGTAACTTTAGAAAGGAGCTTGTTCGCTTTTCACAAATTCACCATCAGAAAAGGGTTTTCCGTTTTCAGCAATTAGTTTCGAAACTTCATAACTCGCTTCGGTAACATTTCTTTGTCTTACACCACCACCTTGAATTAATAACTGCTGTTGTGCCGTAACTTTAGAAAGGAGCTCGTTCGCTTTTCAGTACGCTCATCTCCATCAAATTTATCAAAATGGCTATGCTTTATGTGGTAATGTCTTTTAATGTTATATTCTTTCACAACTGCAATAACATAATTACAAATAACACATAACACTTTGTTTCCATGCTCCTTCACGAAGTACTTGCTGGTCCAGGATTAGTTAAACTCCCTACATTTGGAATCAACTTTGCGTTTTTTTTAAAGTATTTTCTCACTTTAACGCTGTTTTTACAACTAGTCCGTGCATAGGCTACCGTTTGATTGACAATATAACAAGCGAAACAATAATTAATGTTCAAAGTTTGGAGAGGGGAAACAAACGGTAAATGAGGGATGAATCATCTCTATTAGTTTGTCAAGAGAAGTGGTGACACCTCAACCTCACATTCCAGAGAGATGAATTTCACACAGGGATGTCCAAACTAGATGTTACATTTTAAAATCTAAATTAAAAATATAAAATTAATTTGTTCATTTCATTCCTTATGCGGGCCATACGAAAAGCCATGGCGGGCCAGATGTGGCCCGTGGGCCGTAGTTTGGACAACTCTGGTCTAAAAGAAACAACTATATGAGGTAAGAAGAATACAGACCAAACTTATTTATTAACTTGATTGATAATATATTGATTTATTTCAGGTTTATGACTAGTAAATGCCATTCGATAAGTGACCTTTGTAATAATTTAAAGAGTTTTGGATTTCGTGGCGAAGCACTGGCAAGTATACGAGAGATTTCAGGATTGCTAATACTGGAGTCAAGACCTCAAGAAGACGATGTCACATACAGTAAGGCATTTAATCATGGGAAAGCACATAAAGCAAATATTTCTGCAACCAAACGTGCTACGCACGGAACTACCGTAACAGTTCATGACTTCATGTATAATATGCCTGTAAGAAGGCAGAGATTACAAAGTGCTATAGATCTGGAAGAAATTAAATCTAGTATGGAGAGCATAGCCTTAATTCAGCCGCAGGTAAGTGGAACTCCAAGAGAATACAAATATGAAACAAACATTTTTAAAATTTAAAATAAAATTCGGCTAAACTTTACAACCTGTGATGCGACTTTTTTAATTCCTTCGTAAACTCCTGTCAAATTTTATTTTTGGGTTTCATTTTTTGAATTATTTCCCACCATTTACAATGATTTTTACATTTTTCTGATGATTATTTCAATATATTTTTTGATGATATTTAACTACATATATAACATGAAGACGTGGCAGCCATATTGATTTTAACGAATATTCTATGCAACAACAAAGACATGTTCCAGTGCAGTCAACATGGAGTATGTACTAATTAACTACACACATATACTTCAGAATTTCAGAACTTATTTATTTTTGGGCGTTGCATCCTTTCACAGGTTAGAGTGCTTAAATTGCATTAGCTTAGCTTTTAGGTTCATTAAACATCATGTATATGTTGGCTGCATCCCATGATTCCATAGTGTAAACTGCTTTGCATATGTTAGTGCATGCACATGGTATATATTTGGAACTTGGAAAAATTTTTCACGTCACATGTTGTAAAGTATTTCCTAAAATCCTTTATCAATTCATTGTAAATCACAATTGAGGTTATGTGGTAAAATTTGTAAAAGTATTAAAATAAGTTGATGTTTTTATTATTAATTAACATTTCTCAATGAAAGATAAATTAAATTTGAAGAGAAAAATTTTCGCCTAGACCGGGACTCGAACCCGGGACCCTTAGCTTTCCGGGCCAAGTGCTCTACCAACTGAGCTACCGAGGCGAGTTACGATATAGACGCAAATTTTTCTCTTATATACGTTGTAATTCCCTATCGCCAAATGCTTTTGAAACCATTGTTTCTATCTTTGCAAATGGCGGCTTCTTAGTTAAGAAGACATTTATTGGAAATTTAACATTACTTTAAAAGCCAGTAAGGCCTCTAATGATGTTTTTATTATTAATTTAACATTTCTCAATGAAAGATAAATTAAATTTGAAGAGAAAAATTTTCGCCTAGACCGGGACTCGAACCGGGACCTTGGCTTTCCGGGCCAAGTGCTCTACCAACTGAGCTACCGAGGCGAGTTACGATCTAGACGCAAATTTTTCTCTTATATACGTTGTAATTCCCTATCGCCAAATGCTTTTGAAACCATTGTTTCTATCTTTGCAAATGGCGGCTTGTGAGAAATGTTAAATTAATAAAACATCATTAGAGGCCTTACTGGCTTTTAAAGTATGTTAAATTTCCAATAAATGTCTTCTTAACTAAGAAGCCGCCATTTGCAATGATAGAAACAATGGTTTCAAAAGCATTTGGCGATAGGGAATTACAACGTATATAAGAGAAAAATTTGCGTCTAGATCGTAACTCGCCTCGGTAGCTCAGTTGGTAGAGCACTTGGCCCGGAAAGCCAAGGGTCCCGGGTTCGAGTCCCGGTCTAGGCGAAAATTTTTCTCTTCAAATTTAATTTATCTTTCATTGAGAATGTTAAATTAATAATAAAAACATCATTAGAGGCCTTACTGGCTTTTAAAGTAATGTTAAATTTCCAATAAATGTCTTCTTAACTAAGAAGCCGCCATTTGCAAAGATAGAAACAATGGTTTCAAAAGCATTTGGTGATAGGGAATTACAACGTATATAAGAGAAAAATTTGCGTCTAGATCGTAACTCGCCTCGGTAGCTCAGTTGGTAGAGCACTTGGCCCGGAAAGCCAAGGGTCCCGGGTTGAGTCCCGGTCTAGGCGAAAATTTTTCTCTTCAAATTTAATTAAAATAAGTACCTGATGTCATCCTCAATTGAAAGTGGATTTCTGTTTAAAAAGCTTGGCTCAACTGCACTTTACTGCTTTTTGATTTTTCAGTTTATTGTTGTAAACTATAACCCTTATTCTATATTTATTAACATTATTTAATATTTTAAACTTTTTGAAACAATTTTTATAACATTATTAGACAATTTTCAAGTATTTATTTAAATATGCAAATCACAATATTATGACACTGTTAGACAATATTGTGATGCTAACTGCTATTTTCTCCACAGCGTATATTACTTAGTCTATAATTTTTCTATTGCTGTTTTGGTTATCGCTGGTTGGATCAGTGTTAGGGAGTGATAAGTAAGTGTACACCCATTTTTAATAAATGTTTGGTAATTTTAATATTATTAATATATTTTTTAACATAGATTTGGGGATTTATTTCAAAGATTGGTCATCTAAATTTCATAGCGAGATGCTGTCATCTAGCATAAATATTTTTTAATTTTAGTATGATATCGATAGTAATCGAGGATGATAATCGATATGTAGTTTGTGGGTTATCGCTGGCTCTATAAACTCTGGCACATGCGCACTGTTGTTCTATAGGACTTCGAAAATATTTCACGTCAGTTTAAGTGCAGTTTTTCCAAAAGCTTTGCCAATTAGTTAAAACCATGTAGGCCTTTCAGAACATATTCCATCTTTGGCATATTCTGTAAGGCCTACATGGTTTTACTAATTGACAAAGTTTTTTAAACAGAAATCCATTTTAGTTGAGGACGATTGATACATCAGATACTTATTTTAATATTAAAATACAAGAGTCTGTAATCGCTGACGATGGGGCAAAGAAACCTTGAAACATATGTTTGACAAAAACAACCTTAAGAGGTAAGAATGTATAGACTTAATGTCTTAATTACTTATTTTAATATTCAAAAAATCTTTACGCCTCACCTCATTCTGTTTTTTAATTAGACCAGTTTTGTAGCCTTAGTGGTCACATTTTCAGTAGTTACACGACCAATGTTCTTTTATCCAAGAGCACTGCTTCATCTGTTGGTGGACTAGTTTAATAAATAATACTTGTGCAGAGGATCAAGTTCCGATAGAGTCAGGATTTTTAAACTTATTCAAATCTTCCATTGGCATCATTGAGTTAACTCAGTCTCTAATAGAAATGAGTACCAAACATTTGTTCTGGGGTTAAGGATTGCCACCATGCATTTCTGGCAACCAAGCTGCCATATCATGCCGCTTATCTAGAAAGATGGGATATTTAACCTCCTAGTATGCCAAGGGTCTTCTAAGGTCTGTAGTTGGATCGTTTTACTATTTTACTATGATGTGTTTTGCATAACTGGATTTTTCTTTTGTGTATTTGAAATTGTTAAAATGTTTTGTTATCTTATATTGAAATTTATAGTTGTTCTTCTGATCTACGGGGGCACGCCGTAGCGTAGTGGTTAAGGCACTGCTCTACAAGTCGGAAGGTCGAGGGTTCAAGTCCCGGTGGGGTCAGGATTTTTAAAACTGACCGAAACCTTCTGGCGGCACTATGGCCCTGGGGTCGACTCAGCCTCTAACGGAAATGAGTACCAGACGCTTGTTCTGGGGTAAAGGCGGCCGTCACGCAGGGCTGACAACCCGGCTGACATCAAGTGCCGATTGTCTAGAAAAAGTGGGAGCCCTAACCTCCTACTACCCCAAGGGCCTCCCGAGGCCTGTTGTGGGATTACTTTTTACTTTTCTTCTTCTGATCTACAATTTATTTTAAAACTAGCTGCTCTGCTATGCTGAAATAATTTAAATGTGTTTTTATGTTTAGATGGCATCAATGAACTGAAGGACAAAAATGGTTATTGTGAATTATCCAGTAATATGCTGTTGCAGACTTTTTTGTAGAATTTTTTGAAATATTCAACTGTGTGTCCATTAATTTTGTGTATTTGTTAAGGTTAAGACAGCATAAGCCATGTAAGTGTCCATAAAGCTACTTTTATTGTGTACTGATGCCGTTTTTTTTTAGCTTCGGCCCCATATTATGTAGGGTAATATGTTCTTCTTCTTCTTAAACATAATTTGTAGGATTTTCATCCTGTTTATTTCCAAAATCACTCCTCGGAGGAAGACATATTGGATGTGCATTCACTGTCTATCCATCTCTTGGCTGGTCATCCTCTTGTTCTTCTCCCGTCCATTGGTCTATCTTCTTTAGCTCTTTTTGCAAGTCGGTTTTCTTCCATTCTTTCTATATGACCCTTCCAATATTTTCGTCTATGTATAATAAATTTGATTATGTCTTGAATATGACATTTGTCCCTAATTTCTGTGTTGTGTATTTATCAAATAATTCTCCTGAATAGTTCTTAAGATTTCCATTTCACATGTGCTTATTATTTGTTTAGTTTTTGTTGTATCAGCCCTAGTTTCTGCTCCATATACGATAAGTGGTCAAACTATTGTTTAGTATATGTCCCAAGCCAGGTTGAAGAAGGGTGATGGGGAGGAGTAACACCTCGTAAAAAAAACCTTGGTTCAGCTTGCCCAGAGAGCCCCTTGCCAGGGTTATGGTAAAGACCTAACAGCAGATACAGCGAAGAAGGAGTCTTTCGGTACGGTGTACCTGACGGAAGAGGCAACTCTACATCTACTGCCTTGTAGATTGACAAACAGGTGGATGGAGTTCGTTAGTCCTGCAAGACAACCCATCTAGGGGAGACAACTCCGAAATAAAATGGGGCAGGCTGAGCTCTGGAGCTGGGTGAAGGCAATCGGCCTAGGGAGGAAACCCCGAATAATAAACCTGCCATGAAAACGGGCTAGCAACCCACTTCAAGGTGTATCTTATACATTGCTCGCAGTCCCAAGGAACAAGCCTCGGATCAAAGACGGTAATATGTTATATACATTAATTGTCCCAGAAAAATTCTCGAAATGTTGGAAGAAACCCCATTCATATTGGTCAAGTGTTTTTGACAGACAGACTCACACTCATTTTTATATATAAAGATTATTGTTGAGGATGATTTAGTCGCTCTGGTATTTTTGTATCAACTTATATAGTTATCTCAACAGGAATTAAATTAATGTTTTTATTACCTCACCTCAAATCCTTTTTCTTCTATACTGCAGTTTCGGAGCTTATGTCCATCTTCAGTAGGCTCTGGTCGACCGGTGTTATGTCATTTCTTGGCGGTTTTCTTCTTACTTCTATCGGTGGACCAATGAACCTCTGGATCAGATCAAAATTTGCAGGAGTTTCAAAATTCATGAGTTTATCTTTTTTGTTTTTTTGGACGTGGATTTTTTCCCAGACTGTGAGTTCTTTTTGTTTATCTGTGTTTGATTAGGCTAGCTTCTGTATCGATTAAATGCTTTTCAGACCAAGCATGGGCTGCTACAGCTGACTTGTCCACTTCACCCTTTTTTACATTTCTAAGGTGTTCTTTCAATCTGGTTTTTAAAAACCAGCCCATGCTTGGTCTGAAAAGCATTTAATCGATACAGAAGCTAGCTTAATCAAACAAACAGATAAACAAAAAGAACTCACAGTCTGGGAAAAAATCCACATCCAAAAAAACAAGAAAGATAAACTCATGAATTTTGAAATTCCCGCAAATTTTGACCTGATCCAGAGGTTCATCGGTCCACCGATAGAAGTAAGAAGAAAACCACCAAGAAACGACATAATACCGGTCGACCAGAGGCTACTGAAGATGGAGATAAGCTCCAAAACTGCAGTATAGAAGAAAAAGGATTATAGGGTGAGGTAATAAAAACATTAATTTAATTCTTAAATTAAACCTCATAGTGTTCTTTCCCTGTGAAAGTTAAATAAACGATGAAGAATGTTTTTTAAAAATTGAATCTTTCATAGGTCTTCCATAGAACTACATCTTTCATTGAACTATTATAGGAAATATCACTATGAGGTTTAATTTAAGCTTCAAATAAGATTATTTTACCTCACCTCATATCCAGTCTTCTAATTAAACCATATCAAAACCTAGGTGGTTTCATCATCAGTAATTTCACAACAGATGTTCTGTCATCCAGGATCTATGAGCAGAAAAAATTATGAAAAAGACTATATCATTAAGGTAGCAATAGAAGAAATGGGTTTGGAGAATGCATGTTACCCAAGAAAAAACTATATTTAAAAGACAAAATTTAATCAATGAAAGTGCACTTATAAAAGAAATAGAAGAAAACCTAAAATTGAAGAAATTCACCTACTATTCAATGAAACATCACAACTTTAAAAAACATTTTAAAAAGTTTAACATAAGATTAGCACCAAAGATTGATTATAGCCTCGATAGGATAATTAAAACCAACAAAAATGACAAAATTGAATAAGAAAACAAATTGGGAATTTACCAGATTAATTGTGGAGATTGTTACAAAATTTATATAAGGAAAACAAAGATAAATTTGAAAATCAGAGTGAAAGAACATCTTAGGAACGTCAAAAATAGTGAAGTGGAAAAGTCAGCAGTAGCTGCCCATGCTTGGCCTGAAAAACATCAAATTGAAAGAAAGGCTAGTTTAATAAAACAAATAGAGAGACCAAAAGAGCTCATGGTTTGGTAAAAAATACAAATTCAAAAAAACAAGAAAGAAAAATAAATAAATTTTGAAATTCCTGGGAATTTGATTTGATTCGGAGGTTCATCAGTCCATCAACAGATGGAGTAAGAAGCTGTTCTCCTGGACGACAGAAAATTGGTTGTGAAGTTATTGATGATGAAACCAGCTAGGTTTTGAAACCGGTTTAATGATAAGACTGGATATGAGATGTGGTGTAAAGAAGTTAATTTTATTAAGTTATGTAGATAGGAAATAACACTATGAGGTTTTTTAATATTGTTTATTTTTTCTTTCACTCACCTCATACTTCATACGTTATTCTTGTTTTCCTATGACTTGATAGCCAACTTTATTAAGTTATGAAGTATGAGGTGAGTGAAAGAAAAAATAAACAAGTTTATTTTAATCTTATTTTTAATCCTAAATCTTTCATATTAATTGTGTTAAACTTCTTTTTTTTCTCCATTAGGCATCATTCAGCTTGAGGAATGATACAAATGGAAATTTAGTTCTGCACACACGGAAATGTTCAGACACACTTACTGCATTTACACATTTATTCGGACAGGATATTGCCTCTACATTAGTTTGTGTAGGTTCAACGTTAAGTGAATTTAAAATAAATGGTTATATCAGCAGAGAGGGTCATTATCACAAGAATCTACAATTTATTTATATAAACAAGAGATTAGTACTAAAAACAAAATTGCATAAGTTAGCAAATTCTATGCTTGCTAACAGCGTATTATTAAAAAACAATGCAGGAAATGACTTACCTATCAGCAAAGAAGGTACAGTAGGGAGATGGCTAGCATTTTCTCCGCCTCGTAGAGAAAAACATGCCATATTTATACTAAATATTGAATGTCCTTTTCATGCTTACGATATTTGTTTGGATCCTAAAAAGACGCTAGTTGAATTCTGTGACTGGGATACCGTTTTGAAATGTTTAGAAACGGTTATAAGAAGTTTTTTAGAGAAGGAATTCTCAATTTCATTGAAACCTGATGATGAATGTGGCAGGGATAATTTTGAAGAGGATGTAGAAGTTCCTCACAAAGAAAATGGTGATGGAAAGTCAGCAGAATGTGATAAAGGTTTTAAGAAAAAGATAAGAAAATTAAATTATTCAGGAAGTACCACGAGGAGGATACTTCTTGCTTCTAGAATAGTTAAAGGAAATACAGCAAAAAGAAAAAATAGCAAGGCAAAATCTCAAGTTGAGAACAATATGCTACAGAAAGTTAATAAAAACTAGAAGACCAACAGAATAACGATGAAAGATTAGATATAAACCTTGAGCATTTTCAACAATGTAAGAGTAATGATTGTGGATTAGAAAATCCTCATCTTGGTTCAGAAATACAGAATTTAACTCAAAGAAATGTCGATATGCTTCCAGAAAATGATGTTTCAACAAATAAAATAGATAAGAGATTAAATATGTCATATCATTCTTCAGAAATGCCAGTTAGCAGAGAAAATAAGTATAGCACACAAACAACATTAGAGAATCTTTCAATAAACAAAGATTCTCAAATTTGTCCGATAGTGAAATTTAGAAAAAGCATTAATGAACATGTTTTATCAAAACATAATAGCCGTTATAGGTATGTTCCACCAATTGTTAGTTTTAAGGAAAGAGCAAACCATTTATCAGATATTCAACTTGAAGTAGAAAACAAAACAACACTAATATCTCTGAAACAATTAGAGCAAAGTGGTTTTAAGAACATTTTAAATAACTCAACTCTAAATAAGGACAGATTTTTTATCAAAGATAATTATAATGATAACATAGTTATTGAAAACTGAAGGAATAACTGTTAATGGTTATATTAAACCTCATAGGAAGACACAGACCCATAAAAATAATGAACAAATTTCAGCAAATATGAAATATA
Organism: Diploptera punctata; assembly: GCA_030220185.1. NCBI lineage: Eukaryota > Metazoa > Arthropoda > Insecta > Blattodea > Blaberidae > Diploptera > Diploptera punctata. The sequence continues at coordinate 34,490 of JASPKZ010008974.1, read as the reverse complement.
TTCATGATTGTAATGTTACTAATACTGATGATCAGTTAAAATACTGAAATATTTTAGAAAAATAATTCAGTCAATAAATATTGAAATTTAAGGCAGATGAAGTGTTGAATATTGTTGAAAGTAAAAATGAAGCTTCAAGGGAGATTTCAACAAATGTGAAATGTATGTATGATTTTAATGATGATCCTGATGATCAGTTAAAAATGTTGAAATCTTCAAGAAAAAATCATTCAACAAATAAATTATCAAAACGTGAGGCAGGTAATATGTTAAATGCTGTTAAAAGTAAAAATGAAGCTTCAAGGGACATTTCTCACTGTAGAACAATTAACACTAATTTCAAAACTACTCATTCAGATCTATTGACAAAGAATCCAAGAAAATTGATTTTTGAAATAAGCAAGGAAGATTTATTTTTAAATGGAATGAAAAATGTAAGCTTTTCTTCTGTTATGAATGAGAAAATGAATGACATGTTAAATTCAGAAATGTGTGACACACTTCTCAACAACTGTAAATCAAAAACGTCAACCTGTAAAACAAACAATAGAAAAAGCTGTTGTAAACAAGAAGAGTATTCTCTTAAAGATGTGGAGCGTGAGAAACAGATCTATTCTAAAATGACAGATGTGAATAATTGTGTCACAAGAAATTTTTATACTAGTTGTGATTTTCTGCAGACACTTAAAACTGAATGTGTCAAAGAAAGAACACCTGTAACATGCAGTTCTACAGGCATATCTGTTGCAAAAAAACGAAAACAGAGTGATAATGTGGATCCTGTTTTGAGATGTCGTGAAGAAGTACAAGACACTTCCTCTGGTAACTGTCTCGAGGATTACCCTCATGAACAAAATTGTGATGTGTTAGATTGTTTGCAGGAAGAGGAAAGTCTTAGAATGCAGTGCCTGAATTCTCAATTAGAATTATTCAAATTTTCTCCAAAACCTTTAAAAAAACAGAATGAACCAAATTTTGAAGAGGTATTTAGAGATACTGTTTGTGAAAAGAAAAATATTATGGTGCAGCTATCAGATGAAAATATTCATGAAGATATAACATATGTACAAGAACCAAAATTTGCCAAACCTGATTGTAGTAAAAGGTCTTGTTTTCAAAGAATTAACAATAGCAGACTTACTCATAAGTCAAGAAATTTAGAACTGGAGCTTTACCAAAGAAAGAACATGATACTTAGTTCAGGAAGTGAGGCAGATATGGAACTCAGTAATAGGACTGAAGTAGAGATAAGAAGGAAGAAAAACAGGAAAATTTCACACGTTAACAAAACATGTTCGATGCATAAATTAAATAAAGATTTGTCTTTTATAGAAATGATGGAACACAATGATAATTGTTCAAATGGAACAATAAAGAATAAAGTTAGCTGTAACTATGGACATTCAGAGACTGATTTACAGTTTAAGAAAAATATTTTGCAATATAGAAATAAAAAATGTATAAACAACAATGATGGAAAAGCAGAAGTACCTGATGTTACCAGAAGTGGTGCTATTGTTCCACTTTCTGAATCTAATATTGTTAAAGATACTGATAATGGTATAATTCCAAGTTCAAATAGCTCCATGTCTAATTGTAATTTTTCTCCTAACTTCACAAAGCTAATCTGTGATTCTAGCTGCCCTGATTCAGTTTCACATGAAGAAAATAGTAAATCAGTAATCAGTAATTCAATTTCTGATATTTCTAATTCTATTCTCAACAAAACAAACTGTGTATGGACCAGAGATCCGAGTGATGAATTACATGAAGTTAATATAATGAAATTACAATTCAATGAGGAAAAAAATTCTGTTTCATATGATGATAATTCAACTCTTTTGAATAATCATGATTTGATAAATAAAGCATTTAAATATGAGGATTTTGAACGGAATAGAAGTAACTCAGTAATGCTAGCTCATAGCTCTGAAGACACTTCACCTTTATTAATTACTATGTTAGATAATATTAAATTATCTACAGAATCAGAAGATGTGCACAATGTGATTACAGAAAACATTGAATCTTGCAAGAATGCCATGGTAGATACTGTTAATTGCACAGAGATTGAATGTCACAATAAAATTATAGATGGTGAGCACATTTTGATAAGAATGATATATTTACACCAGTTTCTGTTGTAATTTGTTCAGGATCAAGTAATAGCGATGGGTTTAATATTACATTCACTGGTGACAGTGCTAACAAACAGAATTGTATAGACTCTTCTGAAAATGTTTGTAATAATATGGAAAATAATGCAGTTTTCTGTGGTAATACATTGTGGAAACATGCGTGAATTCACCTATAATCCACCAAACTTCATTACCAGATGAAGAATATGTTGCGAAAAATAAAGAAAATGTTATTAAAGGTTTTAAAGAATTAGATTGTGGACATGATAAGAATAAATGTGGAAGTGACTTTTCAAATCAGATTGAAATTGTCAGTTTGAATAATACGTCTGCAAATGAAAAGCTTAGCAATAAGCATGTTTCTGAAGTTGAAGAGATTTTTGATATTTCTCAAACGTCTAAAGATAAAGATACAGTTTTTTCACATGAACTGAATTTGAGAAATAATCGAGATAGAGGAGAAAGTTCATCTGTAATCTGCCAAAATTCATTACCAGAAGAACAATATGTTGTGAAAAATAAAGAAAATGTTATTAAATGTTTTAGAGAATTAGAGAGTGGATGTGATGAGAACAAATGTCAGAATAATATTATCAATTTTAATAATACGTCTGCAAATGAAAAACATAACAGTAAGCAGGTATCAGAAATGGTCAAGATTTTTAATATTTCTCAAACGTCTAGAGAAGATGTCGTTTTTTTATCTGAGCAAAACTTGACAAATAGTCATGAGGAAGGAGAAAATACATTGCAGCTTTCAAATGGAAAGCGTAAAAATGAAACTGATTCAAGAAGTGAAGATAATAAAAGATTATGTACCTATCACTCATGTAATTCAACGGAAATGAAAGTTTCTGATGAGCAAGCATTTACAAAATCTATATCCACACAACAATTGAACGAAGTATTTGATAGAGTCATTACTACAGTCTCAACCAATGTAGAACACGGAGAAGATAACAATTTTGATAGAAATAATACTTCTGATGATGTCACAAATAAACTTATTGGTGAAAATAATATGTTGGAAAGTGAAAGACATACGAAATTGGAATCACAAATTGAACTGCCAGAAAATTGGGAAAAGAGAGTTGATGTAGATGGCAAAACATTTTTTATTAACAAACAAAGTGGAATTACATCTTTTGTAGCTCCAAACTATAATTCTTCTCCAGTCGTCTATTCAATGAAGGAAAGATTTGGATTTCTACCCAAAGGATTCTCTCCTATTTTAAAAAAAGATATAATGAAACTTAATGATGAAACAAAAAGCATCTTAACTCCAAGCAAATGTGAGGCATTGAAGAATACTATTGACAGTTGTACTAATGCAGATAATATGGCTACTATCAAATGGAGGGACGAAGAAGAAAATTGAAGAAAGAAGGTATGTATAATTATCATACGAAGTATGCTTACTAAATCTTTAAAAAATTAAAGTTAGTACTGTATAATTTAATATTTCAAGGAAGTAACACTATGAGAATTAAATGAATGTTTTTATTACTTCACCTCGTATCCTTTTTCTTCTATACTGCAGTTTCAGAGCTTATCTCCATCATCAGTAGCCTCTGGTTGACCGGCGTTATGTAGTTTCTTGGTAGTTTTCTTCTTACTTCTGTCGGTGGACCGATGAAGCTCTGGATCAGGTCAAAATTTGCGGGAGTTTCGAAATTCATGAATTTATCTTTCTTGTTTTTTTGGATGTGGATTTTTTTCTCAGATTGTGAGTTCTTTTTGTTTATCTGTGTGTTTGATTAGGCTAGCTTCTGTATCGATTAAATGCTTTTCAGACCAAGGATGGGCTGCTACAGCTGACTTGTCCACTTCACCCTTTTTTACATTCCTAAGGTTGAAAGAAGTGGACCCTTACTTTATGGGAGGAGAAAATATTACGAGTATTCTAGAATATAGTTCTTAGGAAAATTTTTGTACCAAGAGAAACGAATAGACAGGCAAATGGAGAAGACTACTTAATGGTGAGCTGCTTAATCTTATGGGAAACCAGATATAATAAGAAGAGTTAAGTCTCAATAAATTGAAATGGGCAGGACATATGGAACGAATGGGGAATAAAAAGGGGCATGGAAACTCAATGTAGGGAAACCAGTGGGAAAGCAGTAGACCAGCCAAGAATGAGGTGGGAGCATGATTTGAGGAAAGTAGATTATACAGGGGATGATTGGAAAACATTAGCTCAGGATAGGGATGTATAGAGAGCTTGTGACCATGAACCTATGGGTTTGATAATACCAGTGAGTTAATTAATATTATATCAGTAAAGTCTTTTTGTAAATACAAGAAAACTGATTACACTATTTCATATTTCTCCCTCTGCCTACTTGACAGCTAACAGACTCTGTCTGAGAGTCCATTCGAGGATAAGAACAAGCAAAGACAATGATTAAATTGTTCTGAAATTAAAAAAAAAAAACTTTAAAACCCAACTTTATGACAAATGCTGTAAAAGAACCAATTTGAGGCAAGATTAGGGAAAAATACTTTAAAATAGGCACTCCTCTATTCTTCTTCTTCTTCCTTTCAAGTATTAGGCCAAGGCCTGTTACGATCCTATAGAAAATTTTCCCTTATGGAAATTCTCATATAAGACTTGAAAGCATAATAATAGTCCCTTCGATTGGTTGCTGGCCAAAGGAAGGCAAGACCAGTGATGGGGCTGCTATCTTATAGCCTCTGGTCAGGCTTTCTGGAGAAGAAAAGAAAATAAAGGAAAGAAGAAATGGAAGAAAGGAAGGACTCCTCTATTATGAAAAGGATGTGTGAAGATCTTATGTCTATATGGCTTTGAGGCTCTGGATTTAATACTAATTCCTAGCAATTCAATTTGTACCATAAACAAAGCAGATGTATGACTGCATTTTTATTAGTAGAATAATGGTTTTACCTTTAAGCGTGTAAGTAAATGTAGTTTGGTCTCTAACACTCAAAATAAAGAAAGTAAAAATATGTATTATCTAGCACATGTCTATATATGTTATTAGGAGATTCTTAAAATATGCAATTACAATTTAATATAATAAGCATTGTTTTATTCCTCTCATGCACAATACAGAATACGTAGGAATTTCAATTGTTTCAAAATGGCCTTCAAAAGCAGAGAGAAACAAATTATTTTGAATGTTTTCAAACAGTTTAGTGAAAAATATCCCACATTAGCTATTCAGGATGTGGTGAAAATAACAGCAAAATTTGCTGTTGTGTGGGGCATGAATAAAGGATATCTATTGACACACAAACTTCTGATTAGGTAGGCCTATATATGGTGAAATTAAATGTTTCTTACCTCTCCTCACATAAATCTTCTAAGTAGATCACAATTTTGAGACCACAACGGTCTCATCTTCAGTACTTTCTTGGCGACTGATGTTATGTCGATCTGAAGAAACTCTTCTTCTTCTCTCTGTTGGTGGATCGATGAACCTCTGGATCAGGTCAAAATTTGCAGGAATCCAGAGGTTCATCGGTCCACCAACAGAGGGAAGAAGAAGAAGAGTTTCTTCCGATCGACATAACATCAGTTGCGAAGAAGTACTGAAGATGAGACCATTGTGTTCTCGAAATCGCGATCTGCTTAGAAGATTTATTGAGGAGAGGTAAGAAACATTTAATTTCACCATGAATTAAACCTCATAATGATTAATTCCTATAAATGTTAAAAAAAGGCCTATATATATTTTTTTTGTCATAAATAAATAAGAAATGTAGGAAGTTTCTAATTATTGGTTCCATCTTATCTTGTATTCAGTCTTATCTTACATAAAATAAGATATTGATTAAGAACAGTGTTTCTATTGATGACAGTTCCATGTACAATTCAGTCATATGGCAGATAAAAACAGCACCATAATTCCCCAAACAGACAAACTCAGCAGAATAATGCCTTATGCAAGTTTGTTTACAGTGCTACTGGAACTTAGCTCAGAATTGGTAATGGTGCATGTGAGTTGTTAGTTATATTTCATTACATGACATAATTTGTTGACAAGGTTGCAGAGATCTTGTGAAGGAGATGCTGGAACAGTCAGACATGAGAATGCAGTTTTGTGAGAAGGAAGTTACTAACGCTGAAATCCAAGAACTGCCAAAGAGTATTGTGAAAGTTTACAATGTTATGTATCCATGTGCTTTCAAAAAGGATATTTTCTCAAATCTCAAGGTAAGTTAATTGAATTTAATTAGAGAAAATGGTTTTGTAACTGAGCGGATTAAGGGGTGATGTCTTGGTGTAATGCTTCAGGACTTCTGCTGGTTTGAGTCCCAATGGGAGAAAGATTTCTTCATGGAATATCGGCTAGAACCGATACCAACCCAGCATTGTGAGAATTTGCATAGCAAGAATATGTAATGGCTCCTGATTGAGAAAGTCCTGCGCCCTTGCCGAGTGGTTAAGGCAAGATGCCTTGGCACAGAGATATGGGACTTGCGCTGGTTCGAGTCTCCATGGGGAAAGAAATGTTCTCATGGAATTTTGGCCAGTATGGAACTGGTGCTCACTCAGCAGGTATTCGGGGTAGCTACAAGTAGTGGCTCCAGGTTGAGAAAACCAGCTGTAACGGCTGATCACATGTCAGCTTGCTGACCACATGTCACCCGTACATTGGTTGGAAGATCATCTACCTCTGTGATTTACACATGTGGATATGAGGCCAGCAGTCAGTTGGTAGACCAAGGGCCTTCTAGGCCTGTCGCACCATGGAGATTTCAGGTTGAGAAAACTGACTATAACAGCTGAGGGATGTAAATTGCTGACCATATATGAGCATTAAAATGGGTCATGTCTATTATGCCACATTTTAAAAAAGTTGCCTTTTTTTTTAACCAGTTCCACCAGATTGTCTTTATGTCATTTATGTCTCCTGGCATGGCGGAATTGTAACCCACTTCTTAAGTTTAGGCACCTGGAAGGTAGAGTTATGTTACCCTAATGATATGATTGGTGATGAATGTTAATGAACTGTCAGGAGAGTCCGTAACCTAAATTGAAACTGGAATAATTCCCTTTATGAAAAAAACTCCTGTGGTCTGACCAGGAATCAAACCTGGGACCCTAAGAACTATGGACAGAAGCTCTGACTACTAGTTCATGAGGCTAGACTTTTTTTTTAATTTGTTCAAATTTTTATGAGGTTTCATCTTGATCAGTTTTATTATTTTGATTACAGATACTGGGGCAATTGGACAATAAATTCATAGTTACAATTGTTGGGGTGTCAAGTGGATTGAAACAAGATCTGATTGTTTTATTTGATCAGCATGCAGTTCATGAGAGGATCAGACTTGAGAATCTCGTAAAAGGTTAGTATTTTCGTTTTTTGTTATTTACTTTTAATAACTAATAAATAGAGTTAGATTTAACACCTTACCTCATAATTGTAGATTTCTTGAAGACTAGTTTTGATATATCTTCGTATCAGTTCTATGAGTTAGATAGAGCTGAAAAATGATATGAAGATGTATCAAAACTAGTTTTCAAGAAATCTACAATTGAATAATTGCCCTGAAAAGAAATCTAATCCACAGAAATTTGAAAGTTGAGTTTTCAGTAAATTAGTAATCTATCCGGAGAATATCACGGCATGACTCATGTAAAACTATCCCTGCTCTCTTCCATGCCTGTTTAATTTATTTTTAAAAGTTGACATTCAAGCGAATAGTGATCTATATGTAACAAAATAGTGGAAGAATTTAGTCAAGTTATGAATAACGGTTTATGGGTTAGATCTGTTTCCGTGATGATGATGATGATGAATAACAGTTTATGGGTTAGATCTGTTTCTGGGATAACTATTCAATTATGAGGTGAGGTGTTAAATCTAACTCTATTTATTAATTAAAATAAACCTCATAATGTTACTTCCTTTAAATATTAATGAAAATTTATTTGTAAGTTTTCCTGTATTTATACAAAATAATCATTAGTTGAATTCCATGGTAACTGACATAACAAATACAACAAACTAAAATATTTTATTCAAATAATGGCAGTTGAAAATGAATGACAAGATCATTTGAAAACTATAGTTACCGTGTTTAATAAAACATGAAATATGAGGTAAGATGTAAAAATGACTCATTAATTTATTAAAATATTTTAATTTCTTTTTTAGCTTTCAGATAGTAGGACATTACTTTTTCTCTTCAAAACATTTATATTTAGGTTTTAATCTCTTTAACAGAAAATTACTCAATGCTTTTAGAGCTAATGAAAACTATTGTAGTCTGCTCTCTAACTACCAACTAATAAGCAGCTTCATGCACAATACATGCAACTATCTTACTGTAAAATCTCTCTTAAAGACCATTTCTATTAAAAGACCATCCCCCTTAATGACCAGATTTTCTAGGAACAAACATTATAATCTATAAGATCAATATAATAAATATCTCTATTAAAATGTTACGATTAACAACAACAAAATGGGAAAAAAGGCAGTTACAACCAACCAAGTTGAAAACACAAACAAGTTTCTTGTCTAAAGTAACGGAAATAAAAACATATTTGAATCTTCCTAAATCTAAAGAAAATATTTTGATCAGAGAAAACCCTCTTGCTTTTGAACCAATTAACATTCACCTAAATCTAGAAGAACCAGTTACAAAATCTGAAACTCCCACATCTGTACTAAAAGTTCTAGTGTTAGAAGCTGTGAATAAGAGATATCCACCAGAAGAATGGTTACATGTCTACACAGATGGATCTACTATTGATAACAACTCAGGATCAGGAATTACATGTGCATAATTTTATTTTATCAACCAGCAGGATACCACACAACAAATTTTGATGCAGAAGTAACGGCTATTCATATTTCACTCCAACAATTACTATATCAGAATAAATAAATTTCAAAATGCGGTCATACTCTCTGATTCTAAGGCAGCAATATATGCAATAAATTCACACAAAATGAAGTCAATACAAATTAAAGAGTGCTACAAAAATGATTCAACAACTCCAAAAACTACAGAAAAGAATTCAATTGCAATGGATATCTGCACATTGTGGAATTGCTGGAAATGACACTGCTGATTTTCTTGCCAAAAAAGGTTCCAATCTAATTCAGAATACTACTAAAAGCTTACCTTTCACATCCATAAAAAGAATAATTAAAAACAAATATAAAATCAAACAAAACCAAGACCTATATAATAAAGCCAAAGACAAAAAATGGAATATTTTAGTAAAGAAGCCAGATATTATTCCAGAAATTCCACATAAAAACTACAGTAGCAAAATTTAGACTGCTTACAGAACATGATATTGACCAAACATCTATATAAAATAGGAATCTACACGAATCCAAATTGTCCTCTATGCAATAAAGACGAAGAAATTAACGAAGAACATCTACAAACCTGTGAAGTATTACCTGTTGGATCCACCATAGAGAAATATTGGAGAGCAAGAACGCTAATGGCTTCGGTGCCAAGGCCCAGCATTTGAAAACAACAACAACAACATATCTCTATTAAGAGATCACCTCTTATCCTGGCCACTGACCAGCCATAAATTATTTATTTTATTAATAATCTTTGTACTTAAAATTTGTGATTTTTATAATGGCAACTGATGTAACTGTAGAATGACATCATGTTTTACAGAGTGAGAGTGAAATAATCTCTGAACTTTTCAATTTGAATTCAGTAAGCAATTGAGGACAAACTTTTTAGGGTGATTGCATTTCCTTGAAGTACTGATCTTGTTCTAGCATTTATTAAAATTGTGTGTCTATCCGAGCTGTCTAGATGGCACAACTGAAAGTGTACATAAGTGTACCATGTTCTTGTGCTTAGTTCACGTGTAGGAAAGCTGTAGGATTAAAATGTAATTTATAAATGTTGTGCATTACTTTTGGATGACCCTCATATTATTATTATTATTATTATTATTATTATTATTATTATTATTATTATTATTATTATTATTATTAAATTTATTATTATTAATTATTATTATTGTATAAATTTATATTACAGAATATTGTGTTGATGGATGTGACAATAAATTTAAATCATCAGAAGTTGATCCACACATCAATATAAAATTGAGCGACAAAGAATATAGAATTATTTCTAGCTTTCAAAAGGAATTTGAAAGACTTGGACTATCATTTGGATTATTGGATGATAATGAAATTGAAGTTACAAGTGTACCAACATGTTTGCTGGCAAGAGAGTTCAGAGAGGTAAGTTATCAAAATTCTTGATGTAGAATTATGACAGAATTTTACTTTTGTGTTTTATGCATTTTTAGTACAAAATAATGTAAATTTTTGCAAGAATTTTTTTGTATTTTCAGGGTGAGGCTCTCAATTTTGAGACTTTATGTTGAGACAAAACTGATTTGGAGAGTTAGAATTTTATTTGTGTCTTACATGAGTTATCATGCATACCAATTCCAGTTGTACTGTAAATAAACTTGCATAAGATATTATTTCACTGACACCATTTTTTTAGGGAATAGTAGTATTACTTTTACCCGCCATATGACTGAATTGTGTACAGAACTGTTATCGATAGAAACATTGTTCTTAGGCAACATCATATTTTACTGGAAATAAATTGAATACAAGATAAGATCCCTCGACCCGAACCTGAAGTGGACCCAAGTTGAGGATATTTCTTTTTTTTTATTACAAGATAAGATGGTACCAATAATTAAGAACTTCAATTTATTATTTATTTAAGACAAAAAAGTTATATATGAGGCTATTTAATATTTAATTTTAGGAAGTTATATTTTGAGGTTATTTTAATTATATTATTTTTGGTCTGGACATCTTACCTCAATATTAATGTTGATTTGTTCTTGGACATGTTTCAAAACAATTCTGTTTTATCGTCAGCTTTCCCAGACTGGTTTTATTTATGTTGCATTATGTTGCACCACCTGGATGTCGATGTCAGCTCCATCCTGTGGTTGGCCAAAGAACCTCCAAACAAGGTCACCCTCCATCGGAATACAAAAGAGCTGACTATTTGGGAAAAAATTTATATTCAGAAGAACAGAAACAGAGTTATGAATTTTGATATTCCGATGGAGGGTGACCTTGTTTGGAGGTTCTTTGGCCAACCACAGGATGGAGCTGACATCGACATCCAGGTGGTGCAACATAATGCAACATAAATAAAACCAGTCTGGGAAAGCTGACGATAAAACAGAATTGTTTTGAAACATGTCCAAGAACAAATCAACATTAATATTGAGGTAAGATGTCCAGACCAAAAATAATATAATATATGAGGCTACCTAATCAGATGAGTATGCTTTTTCCGTGATACGATAGATATCCTTTATTTACAATTTCAGGCTTCCTTCCCATCCAAGCATAAATCCTTCCTTTACCTTACTGTCTTGGTCCCACATTCAAATGCTATGAATCATCATTCACAAATACACAATGAATGGCTTCTACCTGAAGAAGGAAGGAAGCCTGGAATAGCTCAATGGTTAAGAGCATCAGCACGAAAAGCTGAAGGTTCGAGGTTCGATTCCCGGTTCGGGCATAACAATTTTTCTCTTTACCATTTGATTACAATAATTTAGTAGTGTACTTTAATATACTTATTTCAATCATAGTAACAGCTTTAGCTTCTTAATATTAATTTAATAAATAATGCTATAGCTATATGGAGTCCCTTCATGTCTTCTTCAGGTAGAAGCCATTCATTGTGTATTTATGAATGATGATTCATAGGATTTGAATGTGGGACCAAGACAGTAAGGTAAAGGAAGGATTTATGCTTGGATGGGAAGGAAGCCTGGATTAGCTCAATGGTTAAGAGCATCAGCACGGAAAGCTGAAGGTTCGGGGTTCAATTCCCGGTTCAGGCATAAAAATTTTTCTCTTTACCATTTGATTACAATAATTTAGTAGTGTACTTTAATATACTTACTTCAATCATAGTAACAGTTTAGCTTCTTAATATTAATTTAATAACATCAAAATTGTGTTCTATTTGAACATGTTTTGATACATCATGTGTACCATCACCAGCTTTTCCATACTTGAATTTTACGTTATTGGATGGAGTGGGAGTCAACATCCAGGGCCAACAATGTAAAATTCGATAGTCTGGAAAAGCTGACGATGGTTATGCATAGTATATAGAAACATGTTAAAATAGAACACAATAAGTTATGAGGTAAGACGACTCTGGAATCACCTTATTTACTAAGAAGGCCCTCATAATGTTACTTCCTATTGTAAGTTATTAATAAGACAATTGGTTATTTTGCAGGTGCAAGGCAGAGGAGTTTCTGTATTGAAAGACTATCTGGAGAACATGATTAGGGAACAAGTCGAGTCCATCCTGGTAACAAGAGGAATTGGAATTAAGATGCCAACCATACTTCAATCGGTTATTAGTTCTGAAGCCTGCAGAGGTGAGTTTCTAAATAAGAATAATAAAATAAAAAAACATTCTAAATAAGAATTTAATCAAAATCAAAATGGGAGGTAATACTATGAGGTTATTAAATATGAGGATATTTAAAAGTTGGTACAGATATGTTGATATTTTCTTAGTAATGAAATTCAAAATATGTAGAAGATGCATTGAAATTACTTAACCTTCAAGATGAATCTGTGAAATTTACTATGGAATTGGAGAAAAATAATCAAATCCCATTTTTGGACCTGAATATAATTAGGAATGAACAACAACAAAAATATTGAATTCAATATACACAGGAAAGACATCCATACAGATAATTACAATAAATTATATTTGAAGAGAAAAATTTTCGCCCAGACTGAGACTTGAACCCAGGACCTTTAGCTTTCTGGGCGAATTCCAATCTAAACGCAGGCCAATGCTCTACCAACTTAGCTACTGGGGCGAGTTCCAATCTAAATGCAGTTTTGCATTGGTAAATGAAAGTATCCTTCAGGCAGATAAAGGAATTAGTAAAAAATCAGGAAAGCTACAATATGGAAATCAATACAAAGAAATCTAAAGTGATGGCCTTTTGTGGGAAATACCATATACCTAGTAAAATTGTTTTGGATGATGAAATTTTAGAATGAGTAAACAAATTTTAATTATTTGGGTTATAATTTAATATTTCAAGATGAAGCTTATATATCAAAGAAAATCACAAATTTTACAAAAACAATGGGGATAATTAACAGTATAATGAAACCATCTTTAGTACAGAAGAACACAAGATTACGGCTTTATAAGATTCTCGCAAGACCAGTATTAAGATATGGTAGTGAAGCATGGACAATACGAAGAAGAGATGAATGCCGAATAACAGCAAATGAGATGCGATTTATGCGCCGTACAGCAGGCTACACAAAGTGGGACCATAAAATAAATGAGGAAATTATGAAAGAGTTGGATGTAGAACCCATTCTTCACCATATACAAAACTACCAGAACAACTGGAAAGCCCATCTTCAACGAATGCCGTCTCATAGAATTCCAAAAGCCATACTTTGCTACTGCCTCCAAGGCAGAAGATCGCTGGGACATCCAAAAAAAGCACTGGATAGGAAAATTCCTCTTTGAGACCATAACAGGCCACACGGCCTAATACTTGCATGGATGATGATGATGAAAAAAATCAGAATTTTTTATATTAAGTGGTTATTAAGTGTAATTTCTATAACTAATATTCACGTTTTTTCCATAATGTTTATAATCTGTGTGTGGGCCAATCATTACTATACACACCTTATCTTACATTTAGTTATAAACTTTAAATTGCTCTCTAGAAAAAAAAATTAAAATAACATATAGAATAAATAAATAAGGTGAGTCTGTTGCATCTTACCTCATAAAAGGTGCGTTCTTTTAGGACATGTTTCAATGCACACATGTGTATCATCTTCAGCTTGTCCAGTCTGTTGAATTTTATGTCGTCGACTCCCACTCCAACTTTTGGTGGACCAAAGAACTTGCAAATTAAATCCTCTTCTCAGGCATTTTGAAATTCACGATTCTATCCCTGTTCTTCTGGATGTAGATCTTCTCCCAAATGGCGAGTTCTTTAGTTTAGTTGAGTTGTTTCTTGACTCACCTCATACTTCTTAACTCCCTCGCGATCCGGATTTCATCACTCTATTTGTGACATGATCCAGATTTTGTCACTCTATTTGTGACATTCTCAATGCTGTTCACAACTCAACTAAATTAAAATAAACCTCATAGTGTTATTTCCTACCTACATAACTTAATGAGTTCTTTAGTATTTTCTAAAATCTGCAGTAGCTGCTCACGTTTGGTCAAAATATCATAAAATCAATGTGAATGCCAAATTATTAAAACAGTTAGAAAATACTAAAGTACTCATAGTTTGGGAGAAGATCTACATCCAGAACAGGGATAGAATCATGAATTTTGAAATTCTTGGGGAGAGAGATTTGATTTGCAAGTTTTTTGGTCCACCAAAAGATGGAGTGGAAGTTGACATCCAGTAAAATTCAACTGTCTGGGCAAACTGAATGTTTATTTAATATTTGAAGGAAGTAACACTATGAGGTTTCTTTTAATTATTTTATAAATAATTATTAAATAAATAATAATTAAGCTGAATGTTACACATGTGCATTGAAACATGTCTTAAAAGTACTCAACTTTTATTATGTAAGATGCAACAGGCTCACCTTATTTATTAAGAAGAACCTTATAATGTTACTGGGGCACGCCGTAGCGTAGTGGTTAAGGCACTGCGCTACAAGCCGGAAGGTCGAGGGTTCAAGTCCCGATGGGGTCAGGATTTTTAAACTGACCCAAACCTTCTGGTGGCACTATGGCCCTGGGGTCGACTCAGCCTCTAACGGAAATGAGTACCAGACGCTTGTTCTGGGGGTAAAGGCGGCCGTCACGCAGGGCTGACATCAAGTGCCGATTGTCAAGAAAAAGTGGGAGCCTTAACCCCCCACTACCCCAAGGGCCTCCTGAGGCCTGTAGTGGGAATACTTTACTTTACTTATAATGTTACTTCCTATTTTTCAAGCTTCTGAATTCCTATGCTCCTACTTACCTGGCGTCCAGATTTGAGAAGTTATCCTCTTACCACAATATTGACACTAGATCACAAGATAACAGTCTGCTAACAATTCCTCTTCATAGCACTTCCTCTTATTCTACTTCCTTCACAGTAGCCTCTGCCTGTTCCTGGAATTCCCTCCCTCAAGATATCAGGGGTTGCCGCACACTTGGCACTTTTAAGTCACGCTTATACAGTTACCTGTTGTCTAATAATTAATTTGTCTCTATTTAAATTTATACTATGTCATTAATAATCTTTTTCTCGTTTTTTTTATATCTTGTACATATTATATATATTTAATTCGTTAAATCTAGAGTAAATCAAAATACATTATAAATATTAATTGTATTATTTATAACATGTAATTGTATTATTTATAACATGTAATTGTATTATTTATAACATGTAATTGTTTATGTATATTGTAATTTAGATGTAAGACTGTTTTTTGTATTTTTTTAAAACCTGGTTGAGTGGTAGACAAGGCCTTAAGGCCTTAACTCTGCCAGGTAAAATAAAGCTATTATTATTATTATTATTATCATTATTATTGTAATTTAATATAAGTCATGTAGAATCTTATTGTTCTAACCTCACATATTTTGATTGTTTGTTTTAGGTGCGCTGAAGTTTGGTGATCCCCTGATCCAGGAAATGTAAAGTTCTACTGAAGAACTTGTCAGAATGCCAGGTACCATTTCAGTGTGCCCATGGAAGACCTGCTTGTAGTGCCTATTGTAGATTTGAAATATCTCCAATCTCAACAAAATCAAGTAAGTTTCTTTGTAAAATGAATAATGTGAAAGAAATAAGGGAATTTCAGTAAAATTTTTTCTTAATATTTAAAGGAAGTGACACACTGAGGTTTATTTGAATTAATAGTTAGTTAGAATTTTGACGACTTACCTCATACTTGTAGATTTCTTGAAGACCATTTTGATATGTTACATATCATTATCAATTCTTTCCAACGATATGTAACGTATCAATACCGGTCTTGAAGAACTATAAATATGAGGTGAGTAGTGAAAATTCTAACTTTCCATTAATAAAGTATTTTCTTTCATATAATAAAGTTGGGAATTTTTACATTATGAGGTTTTCGTAATAAGAATCAAATGAATCGTGAATTCTTCTTACTTCATAAATCTATGTTTTTTAACACAGAACTGCTTATCGGGAAACACCATTCCCATCGTCAGCTGTTGCCATCGACAGTCATGACAACAGCTGATGATGGGAATGATGTTTCCCGATACTGCAGTTCTGTGTTAAAAAACATAGATGTATGAGGTAAGAAGAAAGTATTTTCTTTTCATTAATATTTAAAGGAAGGATCAGCCTCATGGTCTATTGGGCAGCGTTTCTGACTACTGTTCATGAGATCCTGGGTCCGATTCCCGGTCAGACCATAGGAATTTTTCCTTAAGGGTTGCCCATGGTTTGGAATTTAGGTTAAATTTATGCTAAGAACTCTCTTGATACTTCATTATCATTTATCACCCCTCATATCGTCGAGGTAACATAAATCCACCTTCCAGGTGGCCCAACCTAAGGAACATATTACAATTTTGCCAATGCCAGAAGAGAAAGCCAGAAATGTCATGAAAGACAACCTGGTGGCATTAGATTTTACAACTCGCCTCATATTGTAGATTTCTTGAATACTAGTTTCGATACATCTTCATATCATCATCAGTTAGATGGAATGACAATGTCAGTTAACAAAACTAAATCAATGGGCATGCAAGGAAAAGAATTAATGCGGGTTAAAATAGTGATTGATGGTGAAATTAAATGTTTCTTACCTCTCCTCATATAAATTTCACCATAAATTAAACCTCATAGTGATTAATCCCTATAAAAGTTAAATATAGTGATTGATTAAAATTCATTGGAGAACATATTGTTTAAACAACTCACCTCATAGGATTCATGCTTCCATGATATCGCGATTTCAAACACGGTCATGTTCATCTTCAGCCATAACTCCAACTGACGAAATTCTTCGGCCGTCAACTATTCTATTGTCGCCATCTTCAGTGCTGCCATCTATGGTTGAATTTATGAACTTCGAAATCAAAGTCAATACAAATTAAAGAGTGCTACAAAATGATTCAACAACTCCAAAAACTACAGAAAAGAATTCAATTGCAATGGATACCTGCACATTGTGGAATTGCTGGAAATGACACTGCTGATTTTCTTGCCAAAAAAGGCTCCAATTTAATTCAGAATACTACTTAAAAGCTTACCTTTCACATCCATAAAAAGAATAGTTAAAAACAAATATAAAATCAAACAAAACCAAGACCTATGTAATAAAGCCAAAGACAAAAAATGGAATATTTAGTAAAGAAGCCAGATATATTCCAGAATTTCCACGTAAAACTACAGTAGCAACATTTAGACTGCTTACAGAAACATGACTATTTAGCCAAACATTTATATAAAATAGGAATCTACACGACTCCAAATTGTCCTCTATGCAATAAAGACGAAGAAATGAATGAAGAACACCTACAAAAAAACAAACCTGTGAAGTATTACCTGTTGGATCCACAATAGAGAAATATTGGAGAGCAAGAACGCTAATGGCTTCGGTGCCAAGGCCCAGCATTTGAAAACAACAACAACAACAACTTCAAAATCAAAGTAATTTCGTTAGGGATATCAAAATTCATTGATCTATTTTTGTTTTTCTGAATGTATATTTTTTCCCAAACTGTCAATTCCAAAGGTTTCTCTACTTGTTTTAAAAGTTTAGCTTCTCTTCCAATTTTATGATGTTCTAATAAACTATGTGCAGCAATTGCAGATTTTTCAATTTCACAATTTTTAATATTTCTGAAATGTTCTTTTGTCCAAATTTCCAAATTCCTTTTTGTTTTTCCTATATAAACTTCTTCTTCTTCTTCTACTACAAGGTTTAGGCTATGCAGCCTGTTCCAGCGAAGTTAAAAGTGGAGTCCATCTTCTACGTGGTCGGCCAACATCTCTTGTTCCTCTGGGATTATACAGGAAGGTCCTTTTTGGTATTCTTTCGTTGCTCATTCTCATTAAGTGTTCTGTCCATTTCTTATTATTTTTGCTGATTTTATCTTCAATTTTATATATATTTAATTCTTCTTGTATAGTTTCATTCCTTATTCTATCTGCTCTTGTGCATCCTTTCACATTACGTAAAAACAGCATTTCCGCAGTCTGTATTCTGCTTTTATCCCTTGATTTCATTATCCAATTGTCACTTCCATACAACAACAAAGGAACAGCCATTGTTTTATATAATTTAAGTTTCGTATCTTTCCTTGTTTTCCGACTTAAGGTTCTTTTTATGGTTCCACAAATAGCCTGGAATTTATTTACTTTATTTTCTATATCTTTATTTTCTCTATAAGTTATATCACATCCTAAATATTGGAAATGTGATATTTGTTCTATTATTTTGTTATCCAGTACAATTTTTGATCTAATTCCATATTTACCAATAAATGCCATTACTTTTGACTTACTTATTGATATTTTACAATTATATGTATTGGCTATTAATTTAAATTTATATGCTAACATTTGGAGCTCATTTTCAGATTCTGCTAAAAGTACAACATCGTCAGCGAATAATAAAGCATTTATTTTATCTTATTATCAATTAATATTCCTTCATTAGTTAAAACCTTCTTCCATTCTTTTAGGATATCGTCCATATAAATATTAAATAATATAGGTGAGAGTGAACACCTTTGTCGTACTCCTTGGTTTATTTGAAAAAATGTCTTATTTTTAGTCAGCTGTGGGTCAATACAAATATTTGTTCCATAGTACAAGCTCTTAACAGTTTCTATAATCTGAATAGGGAGACCTTTTCCTTTTAGGATATTCCACAATATTTCCCTGTTTACTCGATCAAATGCCTTATCTAAGTCTATAAATAACAAATGCGTTTCTAGGTTTTTTCTTGTCTTTTGTTTATTATCTGATTCAGGGCAAATACTCCATCGGTACAAGATCTTCCTTTTCGGAACCCATTTTGTTCTTCTGCTAGTGTTACTTCAGTAATTCGTTGTATTCGTTTTGCTGTTATTCTAGCATAGATTTTATATCCAATATTTAGGAGGGTAATGCCTCTGTAATTAGAAGGTTGGTTTCTTTCTCCTTTCTTGTAAATTGGTTTTACTATACCTTGCCTCCATGTTGCTGGTATATTATGATTCTCCCAACACATATTAAGAAAATTCAAGAATCGTAATTTAAAGAATATATCTATATAAACTTCCCAACATTAATTTAATATAGTGATTGATGTTCAGATTTTTGAACAGGTTAAAACCTTCAATTATTTGGGAAATACAATATCACATAATAAGAATTAAATGAATCGTGATTTCTTCTTACCTCATACTTCTATGAAGTAAGAAGAGTATGAGGTAAGAAGAAATCACGATTCATTTAATTTTTATTAATTGAACCTCATAATATTAAAAAATTCCCAAATTTAATATATAAACAATATCACATAATGAAGAATTTTGATAATAAAATTTGCAAGATCACTCTAAGAGCGATTAAGGTATAGACACTATGGCTTGGATAACTATCAGAGAGTCTGTCAGTATGACAGCCTTTTTGAAATTCCTTTATATTATAAGATTACAATAGTAACATTATGTAGTTGTTCTTAATAAATAAGGAGTCTTTTCATATTTGAAGAGAAAAATTATACGCTCAGACCGGGACTTGAACCCGGGACCCTTGGTTTTCTAGTCCAAGTGCTCTACCATTTGAGCTACCTGAGCAAGTACCGATCTAAACGCAAATTTTTCTCTATATACGTTGTAATTCCCGCCCACCAAATGCTTTGAAGCCTTTGCTTCTATCTTTGCAAATGGCGGCTCCTATATTAATAAGACATATTTGGGAATTATACATTACATTATAAATGCCAGTATGGCTTTTTTCGATGTTCTTATTATTTATTAATTTCATACATCTCAATGATGGATAAATCATATTTGAAGAGAAAAATAATTTTTCTCTTCAAATATGATTTATCCATCATTGAGATGTATGAAATTAATAATAAGAACATTGAAGGAGTCTTTTTTTCATCTTACCTCGTAGAAGTAGAGTTCTTTTGGACATGTTTCAAAACAAATTTCTATTTTATCTTCAGCTTGTCCAGATTGTTGATTTTTATGTTGTTGGTCCCAGATGTTGACTCCTACTCCATCTTTTAGTATGCATGTTCTTTGGACCATAAAAAAGTGGAGTATGACTCTCTTGAGTAGCCAAATGCCTCATCATCGAATTAGTGATGCGCATGAATGGATTAACGAGATTCCCTCTGTCCCTATCTTATCTTAACAAACCAGCGAGCTAGGGGCCGAGTCTCAACAGATCGCAGCATGGCAACTGCTCTACCGAGTACAACACCCCGCCCGTACCAAAGTCGCCTACAGACGATTCAGAGTCCCGACTTCGAACCAAACGACCCACAGTTGAACGTTAGGGGCAGAGCAACGATTAGCCAGGGCCGACAATGTAAAAATCAACAGTCTGTACAAGTTAAAGATAAAACAGAAATTTGTTTTGAAGCATATCTTAAAAGAATTCAACATCTATGAGGTAAGATGAAAAAGACACCTTAAAATGTCTTCTTAATAAAGAAGCCGCCATTTCCAAGATAGAAACAAAGGTTTCATAGCATTTGGTGCACAGGAATTGACAGTGTTATAAGAGAAAAATTTGCATTTAGATTGGAACTCGCCCAAATAGCTCAGTCGGTAGAGCATTGGTCTAGAAAGCCAAAGGTCCTAGGTTTGAGTCCCAGTCTGAGTGTATAATTTTTCTCTGAAATAAGACTCACCTTATTTATTTCTTTATGTTATTTAATAGTTGTGACAGTCCCCTTTCAGTAGTTAAATAAAATATTATCTAACTAACTATAAACTACATCACTGTCTATGTAATTAAATTGTATTTAATTTTTCTGTTTTGCAGATGCGGCCGAAACCCCAGTTATGGAAATTAAGAAAAAAGAAAACGAGATAATGTGTGTGAAAGTATTTTATTTATTTATTTATTTATTACTGATATTTGAAGTGATTTATATGTTTGTAAATGTGAAGTGAAGTCTGAATAAGTGATTAGATATTTTTGTTTATGTTTTGAATATAGTTTTATATTGATATAAAATAGAGAAAACAGGAGTGGAATTAACAAGACTTTGTACTTGTGACAGTTCAGCATTTGAGAATTGTGTTGTCTGTGTTGTCATAACAACCTTGACAATAGCCAGTCACTGTGTGATCACTGGACCTTTGATGTGAAGGCAATTTTTTTAAAATACAATAGGAAGTAACATTAAGAGGTTTGTTTAATAATTAAGACGTTTGTCTGTACATTCTTACCTCTTATGGTGTTTTTGTCAAACATATGTTTCAAGTTACTTATTTTAGGAATTCACACTATGAGGT
The DNA here is from genome assembly GCA_030220185.1 of Diploptera punctata. Classification (NCBI taxonomy): domain Eukaryota; kingdom Metazoa; phylum Arthropoda; class Insecta; order Blattodea; family Blaberidae; genus Diploptera; species Diploptera punctata. The sequence continues at coordinate 12,855 of JASPKZ010008974.1, read as the reverse complement.
GTATTCATTTAGGTAAAATTTGATCTCTAACCTCATATTTTCTTCTTATTTAACTATAAACTAGTTTCGGAACATAGTTTCTGTTCCATCTTCAGTATTATCATGACCGTTGTTCTGTCGTCTTGAAGAGCCTCCTTCACTCCTTCCATTGGTTGACTGAAAAATCTCAAAACCAAGTCGTATTTCTCCAGGAATTTCAAAGTTTATCAATTTCTGATTCCACAAACAGTGGAGGGTCGTTTGGTTTTGTCTATTGTTTGTAATATATCTGAGCTTCCTTCTCGATAAGATGTTTGTCACAGACCATGCATGGGCAGCTACTGCCAAATTTTATTACTTCCCCTTTCTTGACATTCCTGAGATGTTCTTTCAATCTTAATTTTCAAATTTATCTTGGTTTTTCCTATGTGGAATTTCTCACATTCTTCACATTTAATCTGATAAAGCCATGATTTGTTTTCTTCTTTTATTTTCTCATTTTTAAATAAAAAAAAAGTAGAAAAATCTGCAGTAGCTGCCCATGCATGGTCTGAAAACATCTTAACGAGAAGGAAGCTAAATTATTAAAACAAATAGAAAAACCAAAAAACTCACTGTTTGGGAAAAGATCTACATTCAAAAGAGCAAAGAGAAGAAATTGATAAACTTTGAAATTCCAGGGGAGAATGACCTGGTTTCGAGGTTTTTCAGTCAGCCAATGGAAGGAGTGAAGGACGGCTCTTCAAGATGACAGAACAACGGTCATGATAATATTGAAGATAGAACGAAACTTAGTTCCAAAACTAGTTTATAGTTAAATAAGAAGAAAAATATGAGGTGAGTGATCAAATTCTACCTAAATAAAAAAAAATGTTTCAAGGTTTCTGAGCCCCATCGTCAGCGATTATAGACTGTGTGGTATGTGGTTAGCACATCATCTCAAAGAGACTTCTAGTAGGCAACTAAGGTATTACTTGGATAGATGGAAGGTTGGTTAATCTCTTCAAAGAGGTCTTATTTCGTAAATTAATGAGTAATTTTTTAACATCTTACCTCATATTTTATGTTTCCTCAAACACGGGAACTAGTTTTTGAGAGAAGGATCTCTTTCATTTTCAACTGACATTATGACTACCGGATTTTTGTTGGAAACGTTGGAATCTCTATCCATTACGTTGCCATCTGGTGTTGATTTGATGAACTTTCAGATGATCAAATCAACACCAGATGGCAAAAGTTATGGATGGAGATTCCAACGAATATCCAGTAGTCATAATGTCGGTTGAAAATGAGAGAGATCCTTCTCTCAAAAACTAGTTCCCGTGTTTGAAGAAACGTAAAATATGAGGTAAGATGTTAAAAAATGACATTCATTTACGAATTAAGAACCTCATAATGTTATTTCCCATATTTAACTATGAAGAGGTCTTATTATTTAGGCTTGCAGTTCTTTTATGAGCCTGAAAATCTTCAGACTTGGGACCCATGGTTTAAAGTCCCTCTCGGATGACTTGTTCCTTAGATTTTTCCATCCTAAAATATCCATCAACCATAGCCGGGTTTGAATCTGTGATACTTGGGTCAAGAGGGAAGGAACATAACCACTAGATCACCGCCACTGACAACAATAATAAAGTACACATTTTTGTTGGAAAAAATTAACGATGTTTTAATTTGTCTAGAATTTTTTAACCTATTTTTATTTTTTAGGTGAGTCTGTTATGAGTGATTATGGCTATTTTACTGTTTATGATAAAATGTCACCTTGTCTGATTTACAAATTCTGGCAAAGTAATGTTACCCCCACCATCATTGCCATTACTCCATGTATGAGTGGCAACATTATATCCTTTTTTCTAGATTCCATTTTATAGCTGTCTGAAGTTCGAAGATTTGTTAATTTCACTCAAAGATGTTGAAACAATAATGGAAGTTAATATATTGAATATTTTAAAAGTGACAAAAATTAAAATCATGTTTTATTAAATTAAGAAACAGGAAAATTGCTTTGTGTTTTAATAAATAATGACCATACTCTCCAAATTTTTACTACACTTCTCCTCTTCTACTGGCATGCAGCTCTTATAGCATAGCTAGTGCCTCCTTGATGATGACAGCCCATTCTTCTCTATTTTCTGCCTTCTTTTTCCATCTTCTAACTCTCATCCTTCGCAGATATTCCTCCAGACTGTCCAACCACCTCGCTACAAGCCGGAGGGTCGAGGGTTCAAGTCCCATTGGGGTCAGGATTTTTGGATTTTTAAACTGACCCAAACCCTCTGGCGGCACTATGGCCCTGGGGTTGACTCAGCCTCTAACGGAAATGAGTACCAGACACTTGTTCTGGGGGTAAAGGCGGCCGTCACGCAGGGCTGACAACCCGGCTGACATAAAGTGCCGATTGTCTAGAAAAAGTGGGAACCTTAACCTCCTACTACCCCAAGGGCCTTCTGAGGCCTGTTGCGGGATCACTTTACTTTACTTTTTACCACCATCCATTCTGATTACATGTCCAGACCATTCTATTCTTTTAGCTTTTATCTGTGTTACTACATTAGGTCTCTTAGACAATTGATTTGTCTCAATTGTGCTACAAACCCAATTTAACGTGGTCTAACTACACTACAAATTTGGATATTACATGGGACAAAGTACATTCCACATAAAATTATATTTTAATAGGATTTGTTTTTAAGTTTGATATGTTTACATTGTGGAAAGCAACGGGAAGCTACCACACCTACAATTCCCTAGTAAAGCTGCAAGCATAGCATCAAAATGCTATGATTGCAGTGAAGGACCTGCCTTCGGGCAGAATTACTATGGATGGATGTTTACATTATTAAAATCAGTGTGAGAAATGAACTATTACAGTTCACAAACTTTTTACCACACACAGTTTTCGCCAACATAAAAACTGGAATTTAGCATGTGATGACTTATTCTAAGTAAACCTATTTGGGAATTTTACATTTCCATTTTATAAATTTGATTTCCTTACAAATTTTTAATTCATTCTTCTCCAAAGTTCTTTATTCATTTTATATAATCTCTGGCCACCATCCATCCATAGTAATTCTGCCCGAAGGCAGGTCCTTCACTGCAATCATAGCATTTTCATGCTATGCTTGCGGCTTTACTAGGGAATTGTAGGTGTGGTAGCTTCCCGTTGCTTTCCACACCTGTGAAGGATGATGATGATGATGGCCATATGATTTTGGGGACCGTTTGGGCCTTAAAGTTTTCCTGACATTTGTCTTACGGGTGAGGAAAAAACCCCGATAAAAACCTCACCCAGAAAAACTATCTCGACCGGGCATCGAACATGGGCCTGCTGCGTGACAAGGCAGCACGCTACCTCGAGACCACAGCGGTGGACTTCTGGCCACCATATACCCAAGATATTTCTCAGGCAACTATTTACAAAGATTTGCAATTTCTTTCCAATTTGTTTTGTAGCCTTTCAAGTTTCACAGCCGTATAATAAAATTGATTTCACATTTGAATTAAATAATCTTAGTTTAAGTCTTAAGGAGATTTGTTTCGACCTCCTAATTGATTTCAATTGAATGTAAGCATATTTTGCTTTCTTTATTATGGCATCAACATCTTCATCTGAGCCATCATTCACAGATATTATACTACCTGATATGCAAATTTATTCTTGTAGGAAAACCAGAGGGAAAATGGCCCATTGGTAGAACAAGAATGAAGTGCAAGAATAACATTAACCATGATTTGAGGGAAGTAGATTATACAGGGGATAATTGAAAAATATTAGCACAGGATAGGGATATATGGAGAGCTTATGTCCATGCAGTAATGAACCTTTGGGTTCGATAGTGCCAGTGAGTTAGTATAGCATTAGCATTAGAATATCACTTATGAAGTCATACTTTTTTTAGAACCATCATCATTATTGTTAACACAACAACCCTTTTTTGACCACAATCTTCTTCTGAAGTTACTACAAAGTTTCTCTATTAAGAACTAGTCTTCACCAATTTCTTACATCCATAGCTTTTACTCCCTATATTATTCCATCTTCACTCTAAATTTGGATATTACCTTGTGTCTTTTTCCTTCCGCAGTTGCAGTAAGAATTTTATACAAAGATGAGTGATCACTAGATCTTATCATATGCCCTGCCCATTTCAGTCTCTGTTTTTATACATGTGACAGTATCCATAACTTTATATTTGGAATCATCAAGCTTAAAAAAATTTACATAAAAATTATTTTTTAAAAACATTTGAAAATTGATTAATAAATTACATTACGAAGTAACTTTATGAGGTTCTTCTTAATAAATAAGGCAAATCTGGCATCATCTTACCTCATAACATTTGTGTTCTACTTGAACTAGTTTCGGTATATCACATATAACATCATTAGTCCGGAAAAGCTGACGATTGTATACAATACATGATATTTTTCGATGTTTAATTATTAATTTCATACATCTCAATGATGGATAAATCATATTTGAAGAGAAAAATTATACGCTCAGACCGGGACTTGAACCTGGGACCCTTGGTTTTCTAGTCCCGGTCTGAGCGTATAATTTTTCTCTTTAAATATGATTAATACATGATATACCAAAACTAGTTAAAATAGAACACAGCAAGTTACGAGGCAAGGTGACTCTAGATTCACCTTGTTTCTTTGAAAATTTGTTTAATTTTTTGATAATTTTATTAAGAAATAATTTATAAAATTGTAATTTTATACAAATTTTTTGGAAATATTTCTGAAAATAAAAATTTGATTTTTTAGAAAATTTAAATTGTTTTATATTAAAAAGTATTATTATTTTTTTATTATTATTATTATTATTATTATTATTATTATTATTATTCACTTCCTGGTTTAGGATTGATTGTCTATTCCGTCTTCTTCTCGGATTATTTTTTTTTCTTGAATTAAAAAAAATATTTTTTATAAATTTTGAAAGGAATTGGCTTTTTTAACTCCAGATTTAAAAACCATATCTTTAATTTTTCAATGGTCTACAAGAGATCAGATTTTTAGTATAAGATATATTTTAAGAAATAAATGGGAGTATGGTATGAGTAGGCAAATCATTTTCAGATTATTTTAAAATTCATCAAAGATGGCACTCAGCCTATTTTGAGCCCTGGCCGCTGACATGATCTTCCTCCATTCATCCTTGTCCAACTCCTTCCTTTTCCATCTTCTAACATCAAGATTCTTAATATCTTATCATCATCATCATCATCATCTGGTATCATGGCAGCTGCCACCGTCTTCTGGAAACCAAATACCATTCCTCTCTGTCCATCCATTGAACTTCCCCCAATCCTCTGATATTCATAGCTGCTTGTACCCCTTCTATCCAAGTTTTTTCCAGTCTTCCTCTCTTCCTCCTTTCCATTAGGATCCATTCCATAACAATTTTAGGCAATCTTTGCACTGGCATTCTTTTCACACGGCCATACCACTGTAATCTTTTCTTTTCTATAATGCCTATTATGTCCGGCTCCTCTTGTACACCCATAATTTCTCTTATTTCTTTATTTTGTATTCTATCCATTCTAGATTTTCCAGCTGATCTTCTTAAAACATCCATTCTGTACTTGAAATTCTTTTCATTTCACTGGCAGGAATTTGCCAAACTTCAGCACCATATGTTAAAATGCTCTGAATTATGGTTTTTTGTAATTTTCTATCTTCTATTTATCTCAATATCTCAACTTTGGTCTGCCTATTCTTCTACTTCCTTCAGGTTTCAGTAGTGTGAGTTTTTTAATAGAATAATTGTCCTCTGCCATCCTGATAATATGGCCAACCCAACATAATGTAGCTATCTTTATAAACTTAACAATGCCAGAGTCTGTAAATAAGGAATATAATTCATGATTGTATTTTATTCACTGCCTTCCATTTTCACTCACTAAGGCATTTCACATTCTTCTGAGGACTTTCCTCTCAAAAACCCTGACCTGTTCTCCATTACTTTTCGAGAGTGTCCTACACTCACTACCTTATGTAAGGACTGGCCTTAATGGAGATTTATACAAGTTCAGTTTAGTTTTTTAATTCACCAAATATGATTTAATAATTTTTGAGAGCATAACATCTGTTAGTAAAGAAAATTTAATTTTTATTTCCTTTTCTATACTATAATTATTGTGCATGCAGAACAGGATATTGAAGAGCATGATTTATAGTCAGCAGAAATGTTAGTCACAGAACCAAGTGCATTAGAGTTTGAAATGGCGATAGAAAAATTAAAGATGTATAAACCCTTAAATTCAGGTGGGATTCCAGCAGAACTGATAAAATCACGGGAGAAAATTTGATGGACGAGATACGTTGTCTGCTTAGTATAATTTGGGGAAAAGAAGCTCTTCCAAATGAATGGAAATAATTGATTATCAAACCAATCTATAAGAACGGAGATACAACTAATTGCAACATCTATAGGGGCATCTCATTACTTTTCAACTTCGTACAAAATTCTACAAATACGTTAGTATCCAGACGTACTCCCTATACTGATGACATAGTGGGTGATCACTGATCATCAATGTGGATTTAGAAGAAACAGGTCTACAATTTATGAGATTTTAAAGTATAAGAAAGATTTTAGAAAATAAATTGTAATATAATGGCACTGTATATAGATTTCAAAAAGGCATATGATTCAATTAAGGGGGAGAAGTTATATAGTATCCTGCTGGATTTCGGAATTCCTAAAAAGTTGGTTGACTTATTAAAATGTGTCTAAATGGCACAAATAATAGAATGAGTTATGCAAACAGTTTTCAGATACTTCTGAAATTCACAAGGAGATGCACTATCTCCTCTACTATTCAATTTTTTACTAGAGTATGTCATCAGATCTTTAGAGAATGAAGAAGGCATACACTGAGTGGTATTAATAAACTGTAGTATTAGGCGATGGGCCCAATATCCACATTCTATTGAGAGTAACATTAAGAAATTGGGACAGAAAGTAAACATCTTTTCTTCTTGTAAGCCCTTGTTTCTATAAACCAGAATTTGGCGTTCTCCCCCTACAGGGGAGAAATTCAACCTTACTGATTTAGTTACACTTGTTTTCGGATAGCTAGTACTAGCATTCGAAAAAAAAATGCTTAGAGTCCTTTTATTCAGGCTTAAGGATATTTTATGAGCCTGAAAATCTTCAGATTCGGGACCCACAGTTTAAAGCCCCTCCCGGAAAACTTGCTCCTTCGATTTTTCCATCCTAAAAAAAACCATCGACCCCGGCCGGGTTTGAACCCGTCACCCCTCGGACGAGACAAAAGGTGCATAACCACTAGTCCACCACGGCAGATAAAGTATACATATGTCCACCGCTGTGGTCTCGAGGAAGCATGCTACTTTGTCACGCAGCGGGCCTGGTTCGATCCCAGTCGGGGCAGTTTTTCTGGGTGAGGTTTTTATCGGAGTTTTTCCTCACCTGTAAAAAATGTCAGGAAAATTTGAAGGCCCAAACGGTCCCCGAAATCATATGGTCATCATCATCATCATCCTTCACCGGTGTGGAAAGCAACGGGAAGCTACCACACCTACAATTCCCTAGTAAAGCTGCAAGCATAGCATGAAAATGCTATGATGGAAAAAATAGAAGTACATTATGTAACGGAAATGAATAATTAATGACAAACGAGGGAAATTTTGAAGAAGTGGCTGAATTCAAATAGTCCTACCTAGGAGCAATTTAATGAGGTGCGTAAAGAAACTAAACATAGGCTCAATTTTGGAAATGCATGATATTATGCATTGCAGGAACTCTTGTCCTATTTTCTTTCAAAATACCATTAAACTGAAAAATATCAGAAACTGTTATTCTCCCAGTTATATAATATGGATGCGAAACATGGACTCTTGCTTTAAGGTAGGAGTCATCCAGAAGTATACATTTTGATTCTTCCCGGCTTTGGAATAATTTCCCATATTATTTGTCACGAAAGAGGGAAAAAAGAAACATTCGGTAATTTAGGTATAAGTATGTAAGAATAAAGTTCTTTGGAGATTTTTTGACAAAAGAGAGAGGAACAGACAGGCGAATGGAGAAGACTTACTTAGTAAAGAGCTACATGATCCTTATGGGAAGTCAGATATAATAATAACAAGTTTCGCCCACTGCGATGGATGTGACATGGCACACAATTTGGGATTGAAAGAGGGACATGGGACCCTAGATTTTTCCTCACCTGTAAGACAAATGTCAGGTAGCTTTGAGGCCTAAAAGATTCCCGAACATCATCTGGGTATTATCATCCCCGGCGTGGAAAGCAAAATGGTAGCTATCACACCTATAATTCCCTAGTAAAGTAAAAATAAACGCATGAATCGGGATTTGAACCCAGGATATTAACTTGATACGTTAGTGCGCTACCAGTTAAGCTATCCAGGCATCCTAGCACAAACATTTATTTTTCCTTTATATATATTCTCTATTATGAGATGTAGTCCACCGCTGTGGTCTCGAGGTAGTGTGCTGCCTTGTCACGCAGCGGGCCCGGGTTCGATTCCCGGTCGGGGCAGTTTTTCTGGGTGAGGTTTTTATAGGGGTTTTTCCTCACCTGTCAGACAAATGTCAGGAAAACTTTAAGGCCCAACGGTCCCCGAAATCATATGGCCATCATCATCATCCTTATTATCATCATCATCATCCTTCACCGGTGTGGAAAGCAACGGGAAGCTACCACACCTACAATTCCCTAGTAAAGCTGCAAGCATAGCATGAAAATGCTATGATTGCAGTGAAAAACCTGCCCTCGGGCAGAATTACTATGGATGGATTATGAGATGTAGCGGGAACTCGGTATCACTGCCCTCTCGTGGCTTCTATAAGAAGTGAGCAAATTGCACCACGCTCTGCTAGCATTTTTGCAACCACTCGCGTGTGCTTGATCGTACCAATCTGTTTATAATTACCCTGGGTGAGAAAGTTATGAATGCCTTTGCCCGGGCCCATAGAAGGCAAAGATTAATCCACCTTTCCTAAGCAGTATTATAATCGTGGAAGCTAGAAGGAAAAAGAGGATTAAATTGGCTTGAGAAAGCTTTGGAATTTGTATCAATAATACCTAACATGACTAGCTATGCAATTAGTAAACATGAGTTAACTAAAATAATGTAACTTTAATTAGAGTCATAAGTCAGAAAAGTGAAATACAAATAATATAACAAAATATCATCTTCTTGACAATAGAAAGATAAGTTATGAAAGAAATAATAATACTAATCGGTCATCCAAAGAAAAAAATCAATAACAATAATAATAAACATACATACATACACTCAATCCAGTCCAGCCAAGGGCTAGGGTACGCAGTCCTGGTTGCCCTACCCTGGCTTATGGGACTGATTAAACCAAACAGCTCCTTCGAGCTACTATCGACTTGACTCCGACGAAACCAAAATTGATTATGACACTGATATTCACGTGCACAGCTTATTTGAGGACTTCGCTAGCAAGGGGAAGATGCGCAGTAACATGCAGCGCATAAAGAAGGAAAGGGAGGGTACGTAGTTGAGAGGACAACGAAGATAGGAATTTGGCACTGTTCAATAAGATCACTCAAGAGGGAAGACACGATGACGTAGTTGTTGCGTAGTATTACGTAGTTTTACGTACCGAAAAGGTGATTTCGGTACAAAATTAAAAATAATTTTTACTTTATAGCAGTGATATTTCTTTATTTCGGTATTATAATTAAATTCTCTTTGAATTTATATTAATACATTATTTTTAATTTGCTTACTTGTTATAGTAGCCACGAGAGGACAGTGAGACCGAGTTTCCGCTCTCATGATAGAGAATATATATATATAGGAAAAATAAATGTCTGGATAGCGTAACTGATAGCGCACTAACGTATCTAGTTAGAGGTCCTGGGTTCAAATTCCGGTTCAGGAGTATATTTTCTTTTCATGTCATATTAGGCCTTCATTGCTAATTGTCAAAATTCAATTATGACATCGAAATAAAGAAGTGAATAAAAACTCTCTTTAATTTGCTTACTTGTTATAGTAGCCACGATAGGGGATTTGAACCCGAGTTTCTAAACTCTGTACGTTTAGCGCTCTAACCATCTGAGGCTAACTCAGGATCCTAACACAACAATATATATATATATATTATATATATATATATCTATATATATATGTTAATCGACCGCGGTGGACTAGTGGTTATGCTCCTTAACGCCGGTTACAAGGGACGCGAGTTCAAACCCGGCCGGGGTCGATGGATTTTTTAGGATGGAAAAATCCAAGGAGCAAGTCCTCAGCAGGAACTTTAAGCCATGAGTCCCGAGTCTGAAGATTTTCAGGCTCGTAAAAGATCCTTAAGTCTGAATAAAATGACCTCTAAGCAAAATTCCGAATTTTCCCGTCCTAGTACTACCTTGATTTCCTAGAAGTCAGTATGAGGCGGAACGCTGACCAAGGGCCACTCCAATGACATCTATACGAAAATAAGTGTAACTAAATTAGTATGGTTCAATTTCTTCCCTGTAGGGGGAGAGCGCCTAAATCTCGTTAAGGAAAACAAAGGCTTACAATTATTTATATCCATCCATCCATAGTAATTCTGCCCGAGGGCAGATCTTTCACTGCAATCATAGCATTTTCAAGCTATGCTTGCAGCTTTACTAGGGTATTGTAGGTGTGGTAGCTTCACGTTGCTTTCCACACCGGTGAAGGATGATGATGATGATAAGGATGACGATGATGGCCATATGATTTCGGGGACCGTTTGGGCCTTAAAGTTTTTCTGACATTTGTCTTACAGGTGAGGAAATACCCCGATAAAAATCTGACCCAGAAAAATGCCCTGACTGGGGATCGAACCCGGGCCCGCTGCGTGACAAGGCTGCTCGCTATCTCGAGACCACAGCGGTGGATATGATATATGTATATATATATATATATATATATTTATGTATATATATAAAAGAAGATTAAATGTTTGTGTTAGGGTTCCTGAGTAGCCCAGATGGTTAGAACGCTAAACGTACAGAGTTTAGAAACTCGGGTTCAAAACCCGACTCAGGAATTTATTTTTCTTTTCGTGTCATATTTGCCTTCATTGCTAATGTAAAAAAAAAGTTATATATATATATATATATATATATATATATATATTTGTTGCGAGTTTTTTTTTTTTACTCCTCCCCTCTTTACAACAGACGTCTCTTATCCCTAGCACAGTAAAAGTTGTACATTTTTCCTGCTTCTTCATTCTTAAAATACCACTAATCTTTATGAAAAAAGTTAAAAAAAGATGAAAAAAATAATAAGTTTGGCATTTAAACGAAAAACCAAGACGATATACTTATATTTCATATTTTGAAATCTCTGAGAAAGCACCCCATTACCATACAGATATCCACGCCTCACATTTATGACTCCTATAAGTGTCAGAGTTCCCCCATACGTTAGCCAGACCAGACTCGGTCTTCAGCTTATTATAGCGTTATTGTACACCTTTCATATAAATAATATTCTTTATTCGAGTCGCTTTCTCTCATCAGACGTTTTGGATGGGATCTACAAGACACGGCGTCTTCTCCTTCATTTTTTTAACTCTCTCTGTCTCTTTCTTACCTACCTCGGCTTCTTCTGAAAAATGCATTCATTATGTTTCTCATTTTAAATCTCCTCCCCTCCCCTCCTGCGAAAATACATTCAACAAGGATTGCTAAAGGAATCAGGACATATTTTCACAGACATAATATAATCTCATTATTTAATGTGCTGTAAATAGAATATTTAAACATGTTCTAATAAAGGAAGCTTATAATAGGCCTAATAATAATAATAATAATAATAATAATAATAATAATAATAATAATAATAATAATAATAATAATCAGCATCAATGATTAGATTATAAGATCTGTTCCGATCTCATGCTAGAATTGGTCTGTCAATCTTTTACTGGGCCTTCCTACATTTCTTTGTAATAAATAATAATAATAATAATAATAATAATAATAATAATAATAATAATAATAATAATAATAATAATAATAGTAATCCATCCATAGTAATTCTGCCCGAGGGCAGGTCTTTTACTGTAATCATAGCACTTTCATGTTATGCTTTGCAGCTTTATTAGGGAATTATAGGTGTGGTAGCTTCCCCTTGCTTTCCACACCGGTGAAGGATGATGATGATGATGATGATGATGATGGCCGAATGATTTTCGGGGACCGTTGGGCTCTAAGCTTCCTGACCTGTTGTCTTACAGGTGAGGAAAAACCCCGAAAAAACCTCACCCAGGAGCCTGTCGCGACCGGGAATCGAAACGGGCCCGCTGCGTTTCAAGGAAAATAATAATAATAATAATAATAATAATAAATAATCATCATCATCACTCCAGGGATTAGGCAATTGCCCGTTCCGACTTCATAATGCATCACCCCAACGTCTTCTAGGTCTTCCAACATCACGTCTTCCTCTTGCTTGATAATTTCTTGCTAACAATGGATATCTCTCCTTACTCATTCCATCCATATGATCAATCCATTTCTGTCTGTAATTCGTGACCTTACCAATAAAGGCTGTACTTTCAATTCCTCTCTTATATCCTCATTTCTTATTTTATCAAGTCTGTACATCCTTTTACTTGTCTTAGGAACCTCATCTCCGCCGTCTGTATTCTATCCTTCTGTTTTTTCATTGGAGTCCAAGTTTCACATCCATAATAAATAATAATAATAGTAATAATAATAATAATAATACTAATAATAATAATAATAATAATTCACTGTATTATGGCCGCGCGGATATAAGCTCTTCATGCATCCCTATACTGAGTTAATATTTTTCCAATCATCCTCTGTATAATTTATTTGTCTCAAATTATGG